>PVKS010004590.1:0-91766 GCA_004027875.1 Aplodontia rufa
ATCTGTTGCTTTTTCAACAGATTTTGGAATATTTTCAGAGCAATTATTCGGATGTACTGCTTTGGGTTTTCTTTTAGATTTGTATTCCCAGATGTCTTCTTCCAAAAATGTGTCTTCTAACATGGCAAAATGATTTTTACCATTAAAGCAGCATTAATCTTTAGTAAAGTGAGTCCATTTCTTGTCACAAAATTTTTAAACTCAATGATTTTGCTGAGAAATAAACCAAATATAATGGAAAAAATCTGCTAACTCAATCAAACCTAAAGCTTTGGCAAACTGTGAACTGCAAACCCCATGCCCAAGTACACCAGCTGTTCCACTGACATCAAAATAAAACTAAGAGAACCCACCATAGGGGTAGAACCTATGAAGTTTTCCATGTGGCTGCTACTTCATTCTAGTATTCTGGTCTTTTCTAGAACTTGATTCATAAAAATAACAATACTTTGAAAATTAAGCACTAATGAAAAGTATAGGTTCAACGACTTTATCTTTAAAAAAAAAAGCATTGTAAAAACTGTTATGAAGTTACTATCAGTCGTCTTTTCAAATGGACAACTGTCAAATAACACAAGTTCAGGCAAGGTCCCTGGGCCATGAGCTCAGCAAGTGTTCCCAACCCTAACTGGCTACTTAAGTTTACTAGTGAAACTGGTCACACTATAATCAAGTGAGTGTTTGATGAGGGTCCTTATCCGTGACTCGGGGAAACCGGCACATCAGCAGTTTCCTGGGTCAGTCCAGTATCTTCCTCCAGCTGCAAGGCACAAGGCACAACCCCTGAACAATGAACAAAGGATAAATGTGGGAAACGATGCTTGTGCTGGGTTCGCTCACACTGGGCACTGCAGGCCACAAAGGCTGGCAGTCCCGCAGGTGTTCGGCCTCTATCTCCAGCCTCCTCCCGAGGTCCTTGCCAGCGGCCTCCCACCCTCCTCTTTGGACTTAGGAGGTTGGGCGGACAGCGAGTGCGGCCTTTACCCTCCCCAGGGGAAGCGCAAGCGGCTCCAAGAGAGCCGGCAGGGCTCCCCGCCTCTGAAGACCGAGGCCGCCTTCACAGCCCCTGGCGGCCGCCCACCGGCCACGGCGCCCGCACCGCCCCTCGGCTGGCGGTCCATTCGCGCCCGCACTTTCAGCACTCCCAGGATCACACCACGCGGCTTTCGTGTACAGGTGAAAGCCACTGGCTAGTCTTTCCCGACTTAAAAAGCCTTTCCCGGAGAGGACAGCCCTACCCCTTTACCTTTGGTGAATTGGCGGGAACTGCTTCTCGCTGCCAGCGCTGTGTCGAATCGGCTGATCGTCGTTTAAAGCGGGACCCTAAGGGGAATTTTTTTAAATAAAATGTGCACTTTTAACTCCTACGGTTTATTTTCGTTTTTAAGCACACTCGTGTTCAGGTGGCGCGCGTGGGGAGGGGTCCCTTAGCGCCCCCAGCAGGCGCGCCCCTGTCGAATCTGCCGCTCCGAATGTCCCGACGCGGCGGCGCGGGGCCTGGGAGGGGCGGGCTGGGCCGCGGGCGCAGCCGGGCTCCGCGCCGGGAACTGCGGCCGTCTAGACGGGGGCGCTGGAGCGCATGTTTGAAACCGAAACGCCGTGCCGGGCACGCAGCGGGGCTGGCGGGGGCGAGGCGGAGGCGCCGCTCTGAAGCCCAGGGGCGGGCGCGACGGCCCGGCCGCCTCCGAGCCCGCGGAACATGGCGGCGCCCGCGGCGCGCGGCTGCAGCCTCTCGGGCCTGCTGCCCGCGCAGACCTCGCTCGAGTACGCGCTGCTGGACGCCGTCACGCCGCAGGAGAAGGACGCCCTGGTCTACCAGTATCTGCAGAAGGTGGACGGCTGGGAGCAGGACCTGTCGGTGCCCGAGTTCCCGGAAGGTGAGGGCTGGCCCGGCCGGGGGCCGCTCCCGGGACCTCCCCTTCCTCGGCGCCCGCCGCGCGAGGCGGCGCGGGGGACTTGGTGGAGGGCGGAGGCCCGCTGGCAGCTCGGGAAGCCCTCGGAGGTTGCAGTGTGCATGCCGCCCTGTGCTTCCCCGGCGAGGTGGACCTCATCTCTGCAGCCTGCTGGCTGACGTGTACTGGTCACTGTGTGCCACCTCCAGCCCTAAACCCTTCAGGGGACATTATCTGACTCCTGTCAAGGTGCTCTTAGAGTCCTGTTTTGCAGTGGAGGAAACTGAGGCACAGGGAGGCTAAGTAACTTTTGCAGCTAATAACTGCGGGAGTTGAATGACAGTCTGCAGACCCCGCATCTGCCGGTTTCCCAGCCTTGCCCCATTTCTCTGCCCAAAGTCTGAAACTTCTAATTTTTAAAGTCTGAATCATTTATAACCTGCCTCCAAGGGTTTGAATCCTTGCTGTGCGCTCGTTTGGAACCGGAGGGAATAGATACTCCCACCCCTGCAGTCTGAGATGAAGCCGTCCTTACCTTCTTTGGTTGCAAGAGGCATCGTTTTGTCTGGTGGTGTTGGCATGTGTCCTGGCGGGACATTGAAACCACCTGTAGAGTTAATTGGTTGGTCGTGGCAGAGTTCGCTGTCTCATGGGAGATACCTGCGAACCTTCCATGACAACAGACTTGGGTGTCTTTGCAACCTTTTATATTCACCTTGAAAAGCGCTTATCAGGGGGCTGGAGCAGTGGCTTGGTGATTACCCCGCTTGCCCAGCATGCGCCAGCACACGGGTTCAAACCCCAGCACCCACGTACACAACTAAGTGTCAGAGCAATGAAAGCCACGTGAAAAACTCAATAAAATTGATTCTCTCTCTCTCTCTCTCACTCTCTCACTGCCCTCTCTTAAAAAAAAAAAGAAAAGCGCTTATCTTTTCCTTTATTGATTTTATACTGGATTTGAAATGTTGAGGAATTCTTAAAAAAAAAAAAATGCGTGTGTGAACTGCGTGCAAGTGGTGCACACCCGAAATCCCAGGGACACTGCAGGCAGAGGCAAGAGGATGGCAAATTTGATTCCGTTTTTGCAATTTAGTGAGATCCTGTCTCAAAAAATTAAAGGGGCTGGTGATGTAGCTCAGTGGTAAAGCCTGCCTAAATTCAATTCCCAGTATTGCACAAAAAAAATTAGAAATAAAAGAACTAATGACTTCTAAAAAGGGCTGGGAATGTAGCTCAGAGGCAGTGCTCCTGAGTTCATTACCCAGGACCACACACACACACACACACACACACACACACACACACAGAGATTGGGTGCATGAATGCTTATCGCATCAGAGAAACTTCAAAATATTGTGTATACATCTATGCAAATATATACATATTTTGTAAAAACTTTGTAAGAAGGTAGCTATATAGTATACTGTTAGAAACTAGCAGACCACCAGCTAAGATTTGGGGATGTTTCTGTTTTCTAGTCCTGTTTGTTTTTATGAGAGGTATATTTTATTTTGATGAGGTTTGACCTCTGTGACACAAGTAATATACATAATAAAATAATTAGACTTTGTATTTGATAGGCTGATTTTTTTTGGACCTGATTATTGAGGACGAGAGTGCTAGAAATTAATATTTTCTTGACTTATCAGTGTACTATAATCAAGGAGTCACAAACATAACTTTATCTCAAAACCTATGTGCTTGGTTCGTTTTTTGGAAGAATCTTGTTTAAGGGGGGCTGTGCAGTCTAATGGGTGGATTCAGGCAAATCTGGGATTAAATCTTTATTCCATTAGTTAGCTGTGTAGTGTTGAGCAAGTTATTCAACTTCTCCAAGTCTTTTTATTTGTAAAATAGAACTAGTATTTATCTTTCAGGTTTATTACGTAGAAGTCATATGTAAAGTTCTTAATTAAACAGGAGATCTTACTAGCAACTTATTGCATTCATTTATTATTATAAAATACATTTGTTATACTATACATTATTATTAAGACATTATTAAGGATCTAACACAGTATCTAAAATATAATTCTTTGCCTACCTTCTCAACTTAAGTCACTCTTGACGATATCCAGTAAAGTCATGGAGGACAGATTTATAAACATCTTGTAAGTAGGATATGAAATTTACATTAATTGGTAGGTAGGTATAAGCTGGGTGTGGTGGCACATTCCTGTAATTTCAGTAACTCAGAAGACTTAAGGCAGGAGGATTGCAAGTTCAAAGCCAGCCTCCTCAATTTAGTGAGGCCCTAAGCAAGTTAGCAAGAGCCTGTCTCAGAATAAGAAAGAAAGGTGTGAGGATGTGGCTCAGTGGTTAAACGCCTTTGGGTTCAACCCTGCTACCAAAAATAAATAAAGGAGGAGTGGGGGTGTAACAGTGGTAAAGCACCCCCGTGTTCAACTCCTAGTACTCTCCCTCGAAAAATAAATAGTATAATTAATTGGTCTGTAGGATTTCTTGATCTGGCATATAATTCTTTTATCAAAATGAATAATTAAGAGTTCACTACCCTAAAATCTCACTAGTTAGGAATATTTGGTAGAAATACTAGTTTGATTTGAAAAAACTTTTTTTAGGATTTTGTTTTAATTAAATAATTCCAGTTACTATTGCTAGTCGTTACTACATTAGTTCCCCTTTATATAAGGTTTTGGTTACTAGTGGTCAACAACAATCCAAAAATATTAAATGGAAAATTCCAGAATAAACAGTTCATGAGTTCTAAATTGTGTGCTGTTCTGAGTAGCTGGATGAAATCTCATGCCTTCCTGCTGTGTCCTGCCCAGGCGGGATGTGAATCATCCCCTTGTTCAGTGACGTGAAACACCCTCTTGTCCATGGCCCTGCTCTGTGTGCTGCCCACTCTTGGGCACTTAGTAGTACTCCTGGTTATCAGATTGAGTGTAGCAGTACTGCAGTGCTGTGCTCCAGTAACCCTGTGTCACTTAATAATGGTCCCCAAGTGCAAGAGTTGTGATGCTGGCAATTCAGATATGTCAAAGAGAAACTATAAAGGACTAAGTGAAAAGGTTAAAATTCTCATTAGTAAGGAAAGAAAAAAATCTCATGCTGAAGTTGCTAAGACCTATGGTAAAAGTCTTATCTGTCCAATTGTGAAGACAGAAAACATAATTGGTGCTGGTTATGCAAACTAGTTGCAGTGGAAAAGGCTCAATTTGGTAGCTTTAGGCGTCCACCTGGGGTCTTGGCATGCTTCTCCTATGTAAGCGGGAGAACAGTATGTACTTATTCCACCCAGTTTTGGTTTTTAAGTTGCTATAAAATATTTTCAAGTTCAATGTATAATTAATTATTTTAACAGCTACCTTTATTATAATGAATTTATTTTTGTTCTCTTAAACTCGTTAAATAGGGATGTTATACTTTCAATAAAATCTTCATAATACAGAGTTAAAATTTGAATCATAGTCAAATTTAATTATAAATTCTGATTTACAAAAGTGCAGTTAATGAGATTCTATTTTTCTTTGGACGGAAGGGAACACATTCTTCATCAATATTAAGGTTGCTTCCAACTTCATATTTAAAATATTTTGTTTAGGAACAAATGCATATCATACTGTTATGCATTTATGATTGTACAATAACTGAACTCTAATAAATATTTTGTATTTAGGGTCTCATCTAACTGTAGGACATTTCAGCCTCTGTTAGGAGATTGGCTTGGGCGTTTTATAGGTTTATCCTTATAAACATTTTCTCCTTTTTGATGTTTAGTCATGCCTTACTGTTTTTAAGCTTGAGCTTCATTCGAAGTACTTCATTTACACCTAATTGTGTATTCAATTAGACCTTCTTAATATTTGATATTTCCTCTTGTTTTTGCCTGAAAGTATTTTTACCCCTTTCAGGAACAGACTGTTACACAACTTCTGAAAGAATTTAGTAGCTGCTGCTTAAGATATTTGCATACTGCCTCCTAGTAGCAGTTTTCCCATTCTCCACCCCCACCCACCCTGTCCCCATTCCCTCTTCCTGCCATTTTCCCTCTTTGGGCCTTAACCTCTACAAACTTGGCTTTTTTTGTTTTTCTTCACATCACAAATACTTATTTAGTTAAGTCATGAAGATACGTCGTGTCTTTTATTTATTGGTAGAAAAAGGTGGTTCTTATGAACAAAGTAATGCTTATTTTCACTGCCACAGACTGTCTAAAATGTTTGTCTACACTTAGAAAAAACAATGATTCATATATATATATATATTTTTTTTTTAATCCAGCTTTTGTTTCCCCGACACTTAGTTGTGTATGTGGTGCTGGGGTTTGAGTCCCAGTCCTTGCTTGTACCTGGCAAGTGCTCCAATTGCTGAGCCACTGCTTCAGCCCCCAAAGATTCATGTTTGAATGGAAAGTTTCAGGTAAATAATCTCTGTCTTTTCCATTAATCATTGTGATTTATTTTGTGTAAATTTCAGGGTTAGAATGGCTGAACACAGAAGAGCCTCTCTTTATCTACAAGGATCTTTGTGGAAAAGTGGTCGTCCTTGATTTCTTCACCTACTGCTGCATAAACTGTATTCACGTATTGCCTGAGCTCCACGCCTTAGAACATACACACTCTGATAAAGGTATGTGCTCTTTGATTAGTTTATGACAGACAGCCCTGGCGTAGGCACTGGAAGAGTTGCTGACTCATTCGCTTGTAGGAGAATGAACATTTGGCAAGACTTCAGTGATTCTAAATGCAGTCGCTAATCCATGGGTTAAGAACGCCATGTGCCTTTTCATGAAGGGTTAAACTTAGTGGTGATGGTTGGCCTAAATCAAGAACCAGAATTTGTCTCAGGGGGTAAGGGCATAACTTTCTTTTTTCATGATCAGATATCTGAAAAGATGTTTTTGTATGCCTAGAGTTATCCAAATTTGTTCTTTGAAAAAAAATGAAATGTCTGACCCTGGTTTTATGCTCTTCTCAGTTTAAAGTTCTTATTAAAAATTGTAAAAATTAGGCATCTGAATATTGAATGACATGAACTGCAGGGGAGATGCAACAGAATCTTTTTCTTTGACTTTGCTTCATTAAAAAGTGATTTATTAGAGTTAACGTTTTCCAGAACACAGTAGGAAATCCTCTTTTATGGTATTACAGATTCTGAAGATGAATGAGATTATACTTAGTCTTTGTTGTTGAAGTTTGAAAAATTACCAGATTTTTTTCTTTTTTTTAATTGGTGCATTATAGTTTTACATAAAGAAGGGATTTGTTGTTACACTTTCATACACACACACATCATAACAACTTATTGTGGGCCAATTCCATCCTAAGCATAACCCTCTCTTTGCCTCTTTCTACCCCTTCCAGACCAGATTTTTTTTTCTTCTTTCAAAAAAACAGCATGGGAATGAATGAAATTGATTAAAGGTTTCATTTAATTAGTTTTAAGCAAATTGAGTCTCTATTCTTGGAGTGAATTAAAAAAAAGATAGGGTCACTGATCTTGTGAGAGTAAAGATGGAATAAACGTGTCTAAAACAAAGAGCGTCTTGAAAATTAGTATTTTAAAAAAGTGATTATCTTGATAAAATCTAATATGCAAATGAAACTTCAGATGCCTTTAAGTTTTAATAGATTGTATCTTAAAATTACCGAAAGATTTATCAAGAACTTAAATATTTCCAGTGGCTAAATCCCATTTTCAAAACTTCATCTGTGTGAAGAAATGTATCGTTATACCCTAGGGTTTTTGATGTTTGTCTTTCTTTCTTTCTTTCTTTTTAAGAGAGAGGGACAGTGAGAGAGAGAGACAGAATCAATTTTTATTTAGTTTTTCATGTGCCCTTCGTTACTCAACACTTTATTGTGTACGTGTTGCTAGGGTTTGAACCCACGTACTTGTGCATGCTAGACAAGCTCTGTAACCGCTGAGCCACCTTGCCAGCCCCGATGTTTGTGTTTCTTCATTCAGACTGGCACATTTATTAAACATGAGTTATGTGCAGGGTACTCTGCCAACTATGAGGAAATATATAGCAGAGTTGAACCTGGGGAAAGGGGCATCTCACTTCACTTAAAAACATTGGAAAAGACTTCTCATATCTCAGAAGAGAAAATTGAGCTGGAACTTGAAAAGGGAGCAGGATGCACCTGACACCGGGCAGAGGGCCACTGCCAGCTGAGGGAGGGTCAGGGAGACTGGCGTTACACCCACAAGAGTCAGATTCTTGCTTTAGGAATGGGTAAACCATTTAGTGTGGCAGGATCACAGGACTTATCTTAAAAATAAAAGGAGACAAAGGCAGTTTAGGACCGTTGGGAAGAGCATCATCTAACGTTCTTCTCGTGGAGACTTTTCCTTCTTTGAGCATCAGGAGCTGTTGAAGGTTTTCGATTTGTTTGGTTTTTAGTGGGAGGAAAACGAGGTAAGACTGTGTTTGAGAAGGGTTATGAATTCCATAGTCACCATTTTCTTACTAAGATCACTCACTCCTAAATGGCATCTGGTTAACATCCTTAGTGAACCTCACGCCTGTAGCCAATCCGGTGACTTCCTCAAATGGATCCTTTTAACCGCCCACCACTTTATTGGAAACACTGTTTTTATGAAAGTGCATTGTGGGAAGCAGTATTTTTAGTGCAGGTATACTTCTGAAAAGTAAAATGCTGTGTAAGAAGAGGAGAAATTCTGGGGAGATCAACAGGAACCTGCCCACTGTGACAGCAGTCACATGTGGCTCTGAGAGTGGGAAGTCTGGAATCTGTTGAAGGCTCCCAGCCTCCAGGGAGGCTTGGGCTGTCAGGTGCTTTGATTTGGATCAGTGTCAGCTCCTAGTCCAGTAGCAGCTGCCCAGCCTTCAGCTCCAGCCCCATGGCAAATATTTGGGGTCTGCCGATTCTTCCCTCTGGTCACAGAGGCGTAGACAGAGGTGGTGGCCGCTGTTGCTGCACCGTTCCTCGTTTTTGCAAGCCCCTCCATGTCCGACTGAAGTGACTTCAGGAGACTGTAAGGGCTGCTGCTTTTTTTTCTCCTTTATTTTTCTCTTTTTCTTCTTGTGGGAGGCTGACATTGAGGACTAAGGTATTCAGTAGCAACTGTGTGTACCAGGAAACTTTTTAGAAAGTTACTGTACATACCCAAGGGAAGATGCAGTCTCAGAAAAGGCCCAGAAAGACTTTAAATTTACACTCAGGCAGAAATACTCTAAAACCATCAAAATAGCAACAGGACAAAAAGAAATCCATTAAAAATGACAAATCCTGAGGAAGGGAGAGTTACCATCTTATTTGATGATGTAACGATTCAGTTTTCGACAAGAAATAATTGCAAGGGTGAAACCAGGTGTGGTGGCACATGTCTGCAATCCCAGCAGCTTCGGAGGCAGAGGCAAGAGGATTGCAAGTTCAAGGCCAGCCTCAGCAACTTAGTGAGGCCTTAGCAACTTAACAAGACCCTGTCTCAAAATAAAAATAAAAAGGACTAGGGATGTGACTCAGTGGTTAAGTGTCCCTGGGTTCAGTCCCAAGAGAGAAATAGGGAAGTGTGGCTTATTCAAAGGAAAAAATAAACCAATAGAAGCACCCTGAAAAAGACCCAATGGCAGGTCTAACAGACAAAGATTATATTTATTTGAGGTACTGGAAATTGAATCTACAATTGCTCTACCACTGAGTTACATTCCCAGCCCTTTTTATTTTTGAGTCAGGGTCTTGCTAAGTTGCTGAGGTTGTCCTCCACCTCCCTCTTGCTTCCTTGATCCTCTTACCTACACCTCCCAAGTAACTGGGATTACAGGTGACTACTACCATGCCTGGCAGAGACAAAGACTTTAAAACAACTGGTTTGTTGATGCTCAAGAAACTAAAAGGAGATGTGGCACAGGTTAAGAAAACAATGTAAGAGCAATGTGGAAATAACAGTAAGGAGATAGAAAACCTAAAACAAACAAAAAAACCAAAAAGAAATTCTGGAACTGAAAAGTGTAAGAAATGAAATGAAAAATTCACTGTGGAGATTCATAGGCAGATTTTAGCAGACAGAAAAAAGCATCAGCAAACTTGAAGCTACAGCAATGGATATTATGGAGTCTGAGGAACAGATAGAAAAGTGAATAGAGCCTAAAGGAACCATGGAACACTATCAAGAAGGCCACATGTGCATCGTGGAGACAGTATTTGAAGAAAGGATGGCCAAAAACTTCCCAGATTTGATGAAACACAGGAACAGAGCATCCAAGAAGTTTAGTGAACTCAGAGTAGGATGTACAGGGAGAACCACAGTTAAACTGCTGAGAAACGAAGACAGAGAACATTGAAAGCAACTCATTCAGATACAGAGTTCTTCAATGATGTGCAAATTTCTCTTCAGAAACCAGAGACCAAAAGGCAGTGTGCCGTTTAAATTTGTGAAAGAGCAGGCTCGTCAACTGAGAATCCTTCAACTGTCAAATGGTCTAAGTGAGATAGCCAGGTAAACAAAAGCTGAGGGCCTTGTTCAGTAGACCTGTTCCTAAAGAAGTAACACAGGAAGTCGTGCAAGGTTGAGATGAAATGACACTGGACAAAGTTAGGCTCCTGGGAAGAAAAGAACATGGACAGCTTTAAAAACTAGTGCTGTTATAACAATGGTGTGTAACTGCACTTTTTGTTTTCTGAAGAATTTAAGAGACTCATGCATTTTAACAAAGCAGTCTACAGCTATAGCTCTTCTAACATTTTGTTTTCTACATACTTTATGAAGATAATACATTAAAATAATCATTTTATACTATATGCTGTGGAGCACTTCTATAATCTCAGCAACTCAGGAGGCTGAGACCAGAGGATCACAGGTTCAAGGCCAGCCTTAGGAACTCAATGAGGTCCTGAACAACTTATTGATACCTGTCTCAAAACAATAATTAAAAGGGCTAGGGATGTAGCTCAGTGGTAAAACACCCCTGAGTTTGATCCCTAGTACCAAAAATTTAAAAATAAAAAAGTCCTGCAAAACAAGTTACCTTACCACTTTGCAGTGTTTAGAGATGTAATTTTGTGGCCTCAACAACTGAAAGGGATAGGCATGGAGTTGTTAAGTCAGTGCCTTTTTTTTTGTTCTTGATGTGAACCTGGTATAAATTCAAATTGGAATGTAATAACTTTCATAGGTTAAACGTAATTCCCTTGGTAAGTGTGTGCACGCACACACACAAAGCTAAAGAATATGCACAAAAGGAAACAAGGGAATTTAAACATTTTACACACTGAAAAAGTGTATAAGAAACAGGTAAAAACAAGTCTGAGGGCATGTAGGAAGCAAACAGCAAGACGACAGAAGTAAATGGGTGACGCTCTTCAGTCAAAAGCCAGAGACTGGCAAAGTGGATGAAAGCAATCCAACCCTGTGTGGTCTGCAGGAGACTCACAGACACAAACAGGTTGAAAGTAAAAGATGGAAAAGGGCATTCCATGCAAATAACATCCAAAAGAGAATCGAGGTGCTCTGTTAGTATCAGAGAGAATGGACTGTAAGTAAAAAAAATGTTTGTAAGAGGACATTATATATTAATAAAAGCTCAATAGAAGTAGAAGGTACAGCAGTTATAAAAACTTGTGCACTTATTAACATACCATCAAAAGATATGAAGAAAAAATTGACAAAATCGAGGGGGGAAATGCATATTTCTATAGTTGTAGGAGAAATCAGGATGCTTTTGCCAGTAACAGATAGAACGACCAGAGGAGAAGACAGGGAAGTATATGCAAAGCATCTTCTCTGATCACAGCAGAATGAAGTTAGAAATCAATAACAGAAGGAAAATCAGAAAGTTAAAAAATTTGTGGAAATTAAACAAGATACTCTTAACAACCACTGGACCAAAGAGGAAATCACAATGGCAATCAGAAAATACTTAGAAACGAAAATTAATGGCACGTAGTCAAAGCAGTGATAAAAGAGAAATGCACAGTTATAAACGCTCACATTACGAAAGAAAGATTGTAAATCAGTGACCTAACTTACATCAGCAAGGAGTTAGAAGACAGCTAGACAGAAAAGATCTGGGAAGAGAGAAAATAGATAATAGAAAAGCAAGGCTAAAAGCTGCTTCTTTGAAAATATCAACACATTTGACAAATTTAACCAGATGAGCAGACTAAGATGAAAAGAGAGAAGACTCAAATCACTAAAATCGAAATGAAAGTGAATATTTTACTACTGGTTTTATAGAAATAAAAGGAGCATAAGAGAATGACAAATTGGATAAACCACATGAAAAAACTAAACTGAAGAAAACAAGATCTGAATAGCCCTACTGAGTAGCATTATTCATAATAGCTAAGATATGGAATGTGCTGTGTACATACAGCGAAATATCATTCAACTTTAGTTGTGCATGGTGGTGTACAGCTACCCAGGAGGATGGCTCTGTTGAGGCCAGCCTGGGCAACTCAGTGATACCATGTCTCAATATAAAAATTAAAAAGGAAGGAGATGTAGCTCAGAGGTGAAGTGCTCCTAGGTTCAGTCACCAGTACTGGGAACTGGGAGGGAGGGGCTGTATATAAGCATATATATATATATATATATATATATATATATATATATATATATATGTATATAATGCAATCTTTAAACATAAATTCTGACAACAAATGGACCTTGAAATTCGTTATACAAATGAAGTATGCCAGTCACAAAAAGACAAATACCGCATGATATGAGGTACTGACGAGTGAAAATCATAGGGATAGAAAGTAGAGTGCTGCTGTGAGGGAGGGGAGAGTGGGGTGTTGGTTAACGGGCACAGTCTGCATTTTGCAAGGTGAAGAGCTCAGGAGGTAGATGGTGGTGATGATTGCACAACAGACTGTACACTTAAAAATGGTTAAAGTGATAAATTTTAATACAAAAAAATGATAACACAAATATGGGATTTTTAAGTTGATTTGTTATACAATCATAAATGCATATAAAATAACAATATGATACGCATTTGCTCCTAGTCCTAAATCACCCCCATAACGCCCACACCCCAGTCTCTTGATTCTTCTATGTTTTCCCCTATAAATGTCTGTATACATATACATACATATATATAAGATTGTGAATTTTCCAGAATGAAATGATTGCATAAGCATTATTTGGCTTCTGGGCAGGGGGGTAAAGAGTGTGCTATATTATTGATTGACTCCTTAGATCCCTCCTTCTCCCCTCTCCACCCCCCCATACCTGTGGTTCCCCTAGATTGTGTGTTGCTACACCTTTGGTGGGTCTAGTACCAGAGCTTGACTACAAATATGGGATTTTCACCCCTGCTTTAGAATGAAGGTTCTAAGGGTGTTTGTGCCCCTCCAGGAGGGGTACAGGCAGCGCTTTGGCACTGATTCCTACAGGCTGATGAAGCCCATTTGTTAAATGTGTAAGCTTGAAATCGACCATAGTAGGGTATTTACACCATGGAAGTCAACAAATTCTACAAATCAGAGCTTTGGGGGGGGGGGTTTAAAATTGTTTTTTGCTTCCATTCTTCTTCTCCCCCTCTCCACCCTATCTCCCCATCAAAGGACTGGTTACTAGTGTACTTTTGAGCGTGATTTGTTATCGAAATAGTTCATGTGATAGAGTGATACAATGGACTAATTTGTTTTTCTGCATTTCCTGTTAGAGTATTGTTTATAGAATGAATTTTTAAGCATAAAATGCTTTGTAAGTGATTTCAACTTTATAATTCAAAGAAACATACTTCAGCGGTATGTTTCTATGTGAGAATCCTGGTAACTTAGAAGATTTTTATATTGTCAGAAGATAAATTAATTCGTATTCACGAAAGAAGGTGTACACAGAGACTTCCACCTGAAAGTTCAGTGAGCTGTCTATTAGCTTTGCTTTCTTTGCTTTCATTACTACCTGATATGTTTCTGTACATATCTGGTGCAATGCTAGTTATGTTCTGAAAGGGCCATTCAACAGTGTATTTTAAAATCTGTGGAATGTTCTCTTCATTTAGTGAGTAAGCCAAAAATGCTCCTCCTAATGAGGAAGTGTTTACTAATTTTAAACACCTTGAAAGAGGCCCAATTTAAAACCCAGTCTCTGTCCTGTGTCAGATTAAATGGGACGTGCTTGTAATCCAGTGTTGGCCAGACATGGTGGCACACACCTGTAATCCCAGTGACTCTGGTAGCTGAAGGAGGAGGATTGCAAATTTGAGGCCAGCTTAGTGACTGTCTCAAAATTAAAAGGGCTGGAGGGTATAGATTAGTGCTTGCCTAGCATATGGGAGACCCTGTGTTCAATCCGTAGTGCTGCAAAATAAACAAACTCAGGTTTGCAATAGTGACCAGTATCTCATAATAGCATATGAGAAATTACAAATATAAAGAGTTTTAAAACAAAACTTAAATGATGCTTAATAGTAATGAGTCATTCTGATGTTGAAACATTTTTTAAGAATATAACTATCTCCTAAGTGTGCTATTAATTCATAATAATTTAACATGTTCTATATAAAACTTATAAGTACTTCAGTGGTTTCTTTTCCCTTTACTATTGGAAAGTTTCTAAGTGTTTTAACTTTATGCTGTGTATATTGGTTTGTTACTATATTGTATCCAGATTCAGCACAGAAAACATTTATCAGGAAAACTGCATGCTTTAACATGTGATTGCTTGGCGTATATTAGTGTATAACTAAATCAGAGTGTTAAAAACTTGAACATCAGGTAACCAGTGAGTAACTACTAGCATTCTTTTTTTTTTTTTTAAAGGAAGAATATATTTTTTTTACAACTTTATTGAGTTTTTCACATGGCCTTAGTTGCTCCAACACTCAGTTGTGTACGTGGTGCTGGGGTTTGAACCCGGGTCCTCATGCTTCCCAGGCAAGCGCCGAAACCACTGAGCCACTGCTCCAGCCCACTACTAGCATTCTTATCATGCATTATATGCTTTCCTTTTTTCCTGTTTACTATGTCACTAAAACCCAGAAGAATGTGCTTCTGATTTTATAGTGAAACTAAGCCTTTAAATGAATCAATGTTTAGTTCCATTTTGTGTTAGGGTTCCTCAAATCATCCTTGTAAACAAATTGGACTTGTTTACAATAGTTGGACTCATGGCTGTGGTTTATCACGGTGAAAGGATGCAAAGCAGAATCAGGAATGTAATAAGAGGCCTGTGGCTAAGTGCAGGGGAGACCAGACACAAGATTCCTGAGTCCTCTCTGTAGTTACACAGGACACCCTTAATTCCCCCAGCAAAGAAAACTGAGAAACATTTGAGATGCTGCCGGCCAGGGATGGTTATTAATGGCTTAGTGCCCAAGATTTTTATTGGGGACTGGTCATGTGGGGCAGCTTCTTGCCTGCTGGCGTGTTCCAAAATTCCAGGCTCCCAAAAGGAAAGCAGGCAGGTGTTCAGCTTAAATAGTACTGTTTGTACAACAGTGTTGGCATAGTGAGTCCCTCTTGCCAGCTCTGGGAAAGGTGAGAGCCGTCCCACAGTTCCCCCTCCTAGAGCCAGCAAAGCCAGAGTACACACTGCCTTTCAGGCCAGGCCTGCCGTGCTGACTGTTTTATGCACATACTTTATTTTTTCTTTTTTTCAGCAGTCTATTTATTATTCTATGTTCTTAAATAGTTATTTAAGGTACTCTGAAAATGTTGGTCAATTTGTGGCAAATTTTCAGTGTTTTTAGGGTGGACAGTAGCCATATGTCAACTTTTTATTGTCTTTCAAATTTCCTTCTGATCTCCGTGTCAGTCTAGATTGAAGTGATTTTGAACCTTTCATTACCTGTTTCCATGACTCTTAGTATAAAAGCTAAAATCCTGCCTCTCAGCATCTTCTTCCCACCCGCCTCCTCTTCCCTCGAGCCTTCCTGGCCCTCCTTCAGTTCCTCACGTCCTCTTACTTCAGCACTGTGGTGCATAGTGTCTCCTGGGTCTGCAATGATCTTCTCAAGCCTTTTGTCTAGTAAAGTCATGCTTGTCTTTTAGATAACAGAATGTCTAGGTCATCTTGTATTTACCCAGGTGATTATGTTGCCAAGATTGAACTACATTTCTATAATAGTACATACAGTTATAATATATTTTAATTCAGTATTTGTGTGTATGTGAAAGACCTTTGAAGCTTTTAAAATGATTTTAAAAAGTTATTGTATTACTAATATTTTAGAAGCAGGTGTGGTTTTTATATTTCTTCTTTCTTGCCTCTTGTACCTACTCATCCCCTCTCTCTCTTTCTTCCTTCTCTGCTTGACTTTTCTTCCTTCCATATTCAAATAAAGCAGTATTGATGCTTATGTTGACAAAAGATTTTCAAAGGGAAGAATCTTTTACAACTTTACACACACACACACACACATACATATATACAGTGTATGATTGATAGAAAAAAGCAATATAGCATAAGAAAAATCAGTATCTCTATGCTTTAAGGTTTGTTTTTTTTTTTAATTAAAGAGAGAGAAGGCCAGTGAGAGAAAGAGAATGAATTTTATTTAGTTTTTCCATGTGACTTTTGTTGTGCTGACCCTTCATTGTGTATGTGTTTCTGGAGTTTGAACCTGCGTCCTCATGCATGCTAGGCAAGCGCTGTAACCTCTGAGCCACCACTCCAGCCCCTGCTTTAAGGTTCTTAACATGGAAAAAATTGAGACGTGTAGAAACCTGGCAGTTGTCTCTGTATTTGGTTCATTGCAGATATCCTATTTGGATTATGTGGTGTGATATATACATGAATTTATAAATAGATACATTGCTTCACTATTTAATCATGTCTGTTCTCTTATTTCCTATTTATGTATGTGAATAACAAAGCATGCATGGTCCATGTATAATTAACAAAAATTACAGTCTAGCGGGGGAGGTATATAATCAAATAATCACATGCATACTTGTGTAGTTTCTCATTAGTACTAAGAAGGAAAATTACAGGATGCCATGAAGCAAATAATGGAGTTTAATCTGTAGGAATTAAAAAAAGCTCTCTTATGAAAGTAAAAATGAAGCATGAGATATAAAAGATACAAGAATGGCTTTAATTGGTGAGAGGAGAATGTTCCAGACTGAGGGAACACCAGGTGTCGAGGCCTAAAAGCACACAGCGGTCTCCCTTTTCATGGATACGGTCCAGGTCCCGGGGTGCCCACAGCTGACTGGTTATTACAGTGATATCCTAGGTAAGTTTTCCCATTTGTATAAGTAGATGAAAAAGTGGGTGAGTGATGATGGTGCCATTCTGTGACAGGACACACTGAAGGAAGGACAGGTTTGGAGGTGAGGGTGGTGTTTAGGTGGGAGAGAATCTTTGGGGCTTGCATGTCATTCCTGGGATGACTTCCGTTGCCCTAAGATAAAGGTCTACCTCCTTACTCCGACTTTTAAGGCTGATGCTGTCCCTGCATTAATGCTCCTTGCCATGCTACCCCTCTGTTTTCTGCTTGGTCACTTCTGGCTTCTGTCTTTCAAGTGACCCCTTTGCATGGGCTGATTTCCCTTCACTCTCCACCTGATGAGCACACTCATTCTGATGCCACCTTGATTATCACTTGTTCAAGGAAGTGTTGAGGTACACTGATTAGAAGGAAAATATGTATGATGTAACATGATGCAGGATAAATGTTGCAGATGTGTAATATGCATGAAGTATTTATAGACTTAACTCATGGATTCTTATTTAATTCAATGGGTTATAAATCATTACTGTCATTTATTTTAATATTCAGATTGTCCCAAATCTGTGTTCTTCTGACATGTCCTTATCATTTTTTGAGCACTTCCTTATCACAACCAAAATATTTCCCTCCCCACCACAAAAAAAAAAAAAAATCCAAAAGACAAATAAAAAACCTTAGGCTGCCCTACTGCCTCAATCTGTTACTCATTTGATGTACAGTTAGATTCATTTGTTTCTGTTTGTTTCCATTTTAGGCTCCCTGTCCCCTTTGTTGGGTTTGTTTTTGAGTATAAAATAAGACAGTCTTCAAAGTGAGAACTAAACCTCCATTCATTCCTTCTGTCTCTTCTTGCCTTCCCATTTCTATCCCATAATTCTTATTTCCTTTGACAACATACCTTAGATAATTTTTGTGCAGTTTGCTTTTTTCATGTAGCCGTCCTGGTAGTCATTCTGTGTCAGCCCATAGAGAATTTTCTGACTTTCTAACATAGCTTCATGATACTCCGTGTGTGGACTATAGTGTATTCAGCTACTCTCCTACATATTTACCCTTAGATTTTCCCCCAGTATTTTGCAGTTATATGCAATGAATGATCTTGTATTGTTGGTGGTATCTCTTAAGGTTAAATTCCTAGAAGCAGGATTGCTGTGTCAAAGTTAAACGTAGTTTTGTTAGGTATTGCCGAATTCTCCGGGAAGCTTGTACTAGTTTGTGTTCCTTGGAGCAGCATGTGAGTGTGCCTCTTTCTCCACTCCTACTTCAAGGAAATGTTTTGGGACACTTTTTAATTTTTTCCTAATCTAGTACGTAAGAAATAGTATGTTGTAATTTTAAATTGCTTTTTAGAGTGGGGTCCAACATCTTTTTATGTTCTGTATGGTTATTTGTTGTACGTGGGGTTTTGTCTATCATTGTATGACTGACTAGCTATTGCTTGGATATGTATAGCCTATTGATTTCCATATGTGAATTTTATATTTTGCTACCTTCACAAATTAATTATTTAATTTAGTGTTTTAATTAATTATCCAAGATTTCTCTGATATACTATTATATCATCTGCATATAGAAATTTTCCAATTCTTATGCCTCTAATTGATTTCTCGACTAATTACATTGCTCACTCCTCACTATTGTTAAATGGTAGTGGAGATAGCAAGCATCTTTCCCTTATTCCTCATCTTATTGAAAATGCTTCTGATATTTCTCCAGTAAGTAAGAGACTAGTTTTAGAACTCAGTGACATTTATTTAATCAATGAACAACATATAAAAGCTAAAACTTACTTTACATAAATTATAAGCACAATGTTAGAGAAGAATCTGTCTACTTCCACGTTTGGAGAATGGTGGCCACCTAATTTTTCACCTCCCCATTCTCCCTCCCTTCCCTACCCAAACATAAAAACAACAAGGAGAGCAAATAAAACAATACTTGACCCTGCATTTCACAATACTAGGAGACAGATAATATCATGGCCTTCACATCACATGTAAGTCAGAAAATAAACTAAACACCAATAAAGGCCCTTCAGCTACAAGCCTGAGGTACTGAGAACAGGGACAGAGAAATCTTAAAAGACTATGAGAAAAAGTAAAGTGGGTCAGAGGACTCAGCAAACGAAGCACAAACAGAATAACCTCTTCACCCCCAGAAAGAGAAGCTGTAGTACAAGTGCAAAACAGTGCAGATTTGGATATAGTACCAGCTCTTAGAAGAATGCAGGGCTAGGAATGGAAGCTTCAGAAGCATTGCTTCTGGGTGGGAATCACATATATAAGCAAGATGTGGTTTCCCTTGGCAGCTGAAGAGGAAGAAGAAAATAAGAGGGAAAAGTTTAGCATCTAGTAGCAACAAAAGAGAAAGACACATCAATACCCCACCCCCTCAATGGAGCTATCATCAATTAAACACAAGGAAAAAAAAAAAGAACTGTCAGAAGAGGGCACTCTCAAACTGGGAACCCTGTCCACAAAATGAAGAGGAGTAGGAAAAGCAGATCACACCCATGTAGAACGTCAAAAGCTGAGAGTGCAGTTCAGAGTTGAAGAGTTTCACCTGAACAGTCACACAGTTGACAAAAACTGTAGTAAATGCCCCGTACCGGATTAAATATCCTCAGACAGCATTAGGAATGATGAAAAGACAACTTGATTCAGAAATCGAGAAATAAGTAAAAAAGAAGAAATAGTGTATTGATAGAACTTGAAAAAGAAAAGGAAGGAAAAGTTCAAAATTATAATTGAAAACTGAATTATAAGGAACCCAAGGGATAATAATTCATATAAAAATGTACTAAGGGATATTGAAGTAAAACAAGGGAAGAAGAAAACCTGGAGAATGAAAATGAGCTGAACAAAGAACTAAAAAGGTATAGAAAAAAATGATTGAATTGGAAGATAGAAAAAGGAGGTCCAACATAAGACTACTTGGTGATCCTCAAGAAAATCAAAACATCTGGTCTGAATTAATATAATATCTAAAATTAAAATTCAAGAAAACTTAGTGGAAATGAGAGAAAACTTGAACCTACATATTGAAAGGCCCTATCAGGTACCAGGGAAAACTGACCCAGAAAAGTTCAATCAGTATCCTAATGAAACTGTTATACTTTAAAGATTAAAAAAAATACTCAAGACCACCAAATAAAAAGATGACTTGCAAAGACATGTAAATTAGACCTGTCCGACTTTTCACAAATAAGCTCTAAAGCAAGGCAACAGTAGAGCAGCATGTCAGGAATTTTAAGGAGTATAAACCAAGGATACTATATCCAACCAGTGTCCAAGCTTCAATTAAAGCTGTGAAGAAGTTTGTCCAGGCATTGAGAATACTGTGCACATGTGCACTTCCTGGTGAATGTACTAGAGGGGGAGCTTCATCAACTCGGGGTCACTTGGGAAACTGCCCATGGATGGAGATTTCATAGAAACCAAACCAAGAATGTAGGGTTTGGATGTTAGTCGCTGTTTGATACAAGAACCAGCCACTAGGAGGCTCTATTATTGATGAGGATTTATTATAGCTACTTGTGCTTATGTAGGTGTGGACCTGTAGGTGAAGCTACTGCTTCTGCCTGCAGCACCGCAGCTGGAGGATTCTAGGCAGTTGAAAAGGAAGGATGACTTGAAGTAGGGAAGAACAAAGACAAACTTAAGCATGTGCTGGAACTCTCTAGGCTTCTGATTTAATGACCTGACTAGGAGTCAGGTGTTCCCTGTGTTATGGAGAAAATGCTTACCTGGCCCAAGAGCTAGAGATTCCAGTGCTATATTCCCGTGTTCATTTGCCTGGTCTGTCCTTTATCCTTTTTTTCTAGCCTTCCTGAATCTGTTTTAGATGTATCTTGTAGTGTGTATGCAGATCTTTTTTCTTTTAGTTCACATTTATTCATATTTTTATTGTGTATAAGTATTATATGTATAGACCAATCCACATGTTATAGGCATGACCTAGGCAACATAATAACATAGTACTTGTGCATAATAAGTACTGTTGTGTTTATCGGCATTATGCGTGTTCTTTGCTGTTTTATTTCTTTTAATGGGTAGAGAAGTTTATATTTTTTTCTCATTGGTTATCTGTGTACTTACAACTTTAAAAGGTTATAATAGCAAAGTTTTTCAAGATTTTGTTGTATCCTAGATACTATGCTTAATGCTTTACATGTATTATCTCTCTTAATCTGCCAGACCTAGGAGGCAGTTAGTGATGTTTTCCTCATTTTACCCTTGCCATTGCATCCCCTGCCTCCTGTTGCTCCTCACTGTCTTTTTTTCTGTAGCCACTTCTAAGATGTGTTTAATCATTAGTTTGCAGCCACTTGTTTATGATGTATCTAGACTTGGTTTTCTTTTTCATTTGTCTTATTTGTTGTGTGCTGACCTTGAATTCTGCAAATTAATATCTTTATCCAAATTTTAGAGGCCTGGGCATTATTTAGTTAGATATTCTGCCCATGTTCTTTCTCCTCTCCTTGGATTCCACCTATACTTTAGCTCTTTCAAACTGTTTGCCAGATCTCTGAGGTTCTGTTCATTTTTATTCAGCCTTCTTTCTTTGTGTTCTTAGGTTGGATCATTTCTGTTGAACCAGCTTCAGGTTCATTGACTTTTTTTTACCTCTGTCATCTTTTTGCCATTGAGCTTATTCAGTGCATTTATTTCAAGTAGGATTTCCAGTACCCAGTATTGCAATAAATAGTTTTCTAAAAACTTTGTCTACCTAAAGGGCATGAAGAATTTTATTCCTGAAGTAGCCCATGAATTTGATCAGGTGTTTTTATGTAGAAATGAAGATTATCCTGAGAGTTTTTTGTTTTTTAGGAGAGAGGGACAGTGAGAGAGAGAGAGAGAAAGAGAGAAACAACTTTTATTTGTTTTTCATGTGGCCTTCGTTGCTCCGAGAATTTGTTGTGTACATGGTGCTGGGGTTTGAACTTGCATATTCACGCATGCCGGGCAAGCACCATAACCACCAAGCCACCGCTCTAGCCCTATCATGAAATTTTTTTAAAAAATATTTTTGGTGGGGGACATTGGGGATTGACTCAGGGGTGTTTTATTTTGAGCTGCATCCCTTGTCCTTCTTTTTTTTTTTTTTTTTTTTTGAGACTGGACCATACTAAGTTACTGATGCTATCCTTGAATTTGCAATCCCTCTTCCTCAGCCTCCCAACTTCCTGGGATTACAGGCATGTGCCACTGTGCCCTGCAAAATTTATTAATTTATAATAGGTTTGTTTAAATGCAGTTGAAGATACTAACATAATTCTACTTAAAAAAAAAAAGCAAGTATGGCCATTTGTACTTATTAATGACCCAAAGCCTAATGTAAGATGATGCTGTTTAATATTTTACAACTTTCACGTATGCTTTTCCTGTTTCAGATGGCCTCCTGATTGTTGGTGTTCACTCGGCTAAGTTTCCAAATGAAAAAGTCCTGGACAACATTAAGAGTGCTGTCCTTCGATACAACATCATCCACCCTGTGGTCAATGATGCAGATGCCAGGCTTTGGCAAGAGCTAGAAGTTTCCTGCTGGCCCACTCTGGTCATACTTGGACCCCGTGGAAATATGTTGTTTTCTTTGATTGGAGAGGGACACAAAGATAAATTATTTTTATATACTTCAATAGCTTTAAAATATTACAAAGACAGGGGACAGATCAGAGATAATAAAATTGGAATAAAACTCTATAAGGATACTTTGCCATCTTCACCATTGCTGTTTCCTGGCAAAATAACAGTAGACCATTCAGGTGATAGACTGGTGGTAGCAGATACTGGACATCATAGAATTTTGGTCATTTTGAAGAATGGACAAATTCAGTACAGTATTGGAGGTAAAGTTTCCTTCTAATTATGCTGTAGAATATGTTTTATAGTTAAAAACTAACTAAAGCAAATATATTTAAACAGATATTTATAATTGAACTAATCATAGACAACATGCACTGATTTTTAACTTCATTTAAAATTATTGTTATTTAACGTATATGAATTAACCTCTTCTCACTCCTTCAAAAAACAAATGAAAATACCCAAAAAGCTTCTTGTCAAAGGTAGAAATTATTAAGTTATGTAACTTTTAAATGTATTTGTATATTCCCATCTTGGGTTTTTTTGTTTGTTTTTAAATAAACAGCCACATGTTTTATGAAAATATATACATTTTGGATTTCTGACATTTTAGATGGAAGTATTATATTTTATTTTACAATAAATCTTTTTAAAGACTGGGACAGTGCTCTAAAAACTTGACATTTAGATTATAAAATAAGTAAGCTAGGATTTGTACATAATTTTACTTTTCTCTCCTTTCTGCCATAAGAACTTAAGTATACTTCTGGATCCCTTTGGATGTAGCAAAACCAAGAATTGTGCAAGCATAAATCATTTTGTTCCATATCTACCTGGCCTTAGGTTAAAAACAAGAAGAAGCCTCTTGTTTACAGCTACATGATTAATAAAATCCAAGTACATTCTTACTAATTCTGCTTATGCAAGGCTGACCTGACACATAACAGCATATTAACCAAAGACAAAAGCGATTAGCGTCTTTGCGGTCAGTCTTGTTTAGTAACATATTCGGCATTTGACATAAAATAGGGACACCTGGCTTTCTGTGCCGGCAAGCCGGTCGTGTTGCTAAGCCCGGATGCTGTTTAGTAAGCTGAGATGCTGTCTCCCTCCTGACTTAGTGATGCCCTGTTTAGTGTTTTCATTATATGTGTTGTTTTGGGGTATTTGTATTTTTTTGGCTATTTTGTATTTTTATGTATACCAAGCATTTATAAGAATTCTTACTCAAAAAATATATCTTTTGTAGTTACTTGAATTTGAATGATTTAAAGAAGCTTTTTAATAGATGATACCTTTTTCAAAGCAATGTGGGTGAATTTTCTCCTTTGCTAATAGGGAAACCACCAGTAAGCTATATTTCCCAAATACATTTCTAAGAATAATGCTATCTCATATTATATTAATAGTTATTTTTCAATATTTTAAAAATAATTCTTTGGTCCGTTACATTCAGAATACTCTAATATAAGATTTAACCGATTTTTGTGATGCTGTCATCTGACACCTCCTATCTTACTCTGTTAATGTGTCTCTTGAATATACAAAAAGGGGTTGCACTATACAATATTTTCCAATCCAGAGTGACCAGGGAACTCCCCACCTACTTCTTTTTGGGGGGAGCTCTTATCAATATCATCAACAATAATAGTATTATTAGTAGTATTGATGATGGCAAACAGGATGTGCCTGACATTATTCTAAGCATATACCTGTATTAATTTCATTTTTGCAATGCTATGAGGTAGTTTTAGTTCCATTTTACAGAAGAAAAGCTGACACACACAAAACTTGCCCAAACCATCAACCAGGAAGGGGCAGAGCTGGGATTTAAAACCTGTCTGTGGGCTCTCAAGTTCCTTTCCTAGATACTGTCACACTACTGTTCTTATGACACCTAACACAGTGGATTTCAGCAAAGCAGTTTGCGTCTGCCAACTCAGGCTTTGAGTAGCTTTGCCCTGGGTCACAGAAATAGCAGTTATGTTGTATTGTCTTATATGCTGCACCCTTGAAACCTACATGTCTTGTAAAATTTGAGTACGCCATTGGACCAGAATCTCAAAGTATGGATGAGATACTGTAGGACTAAATTTAAGATGAAATGAAATAGGAGATAACAAGGACTCAACCAAGGATCCTTGAGACTCAAGATGTGCTTGGATTCTATCACATTTGTTTGAGATATTTTGGGCTCTTTGTGTTTCTCTGAGGAAGGGGTACACAATTTTTACTCTATTATCAAAGGAGTTTATCTTCCAGAATTGTTAAAACTCATTGATCTAGCTGTTGAAAGGTTAAAATTATTTTTAATTTTTTAGTCCAGAGAGTTAACAGGTAATTAAAGTACTTTTAAAATTAATTTCTTCTGATGCATGTTGCTACATTGCACTAGTAACTATTACCCTATAAACCCTGTCATTACCAAAACTCCCTCTTGAGAAAATAGGTACCTTGGGAAGCATCTTAGTTTTGAGGGTAGAAGTGTCATGTTATTTAAAAATCCCAGCATTAAATGCAAATTTTTATTTTCATATTTGTATCTTGGTTTTACTTTGAAATTATTTCTTAGTGGGAAAATTTTGTCTTGTAAGTCATATCTTGTCTTTTAGGACCTAACCCTGGAAGAAAAGATGGAATATTTTCAGAGGCAACTTTTAACTCCCCACAGGGTGTAGCCATGAAAGATAATATCATATATGTGGCAGACACTGAAAACCACCTCATAAGAAAGGTAATTTTTCATTTTCAGTTTTAATATTTCTGATCAGAAAAACTGATATTTATTTGCTGTATTAAATATTTGAAATTAAAGGGTGATGCCTAAGTATTTATCAGATTATCTTTATTCAAATTTTAAGGGGTACGTGCTTTAGTTTTTTTCATAAATATCTTGTTTTTCTTTGTGTCAGTGTGTAGTTGCCACAGAAGAAAAACCCAGTAAGTTCTTTGTCCATCCTTTGTTTTAAAGTAATGTTCTTGATTAACCCAAAGCTCCTCATTTTGAGATATTCTTTTAACTACTAGTTTACAAAGTGATCTTTTGTCCTTTCCAGTTTAATTTTCTCAAACCTAGAAAAAAATCATATCAACTCCTATCTCCGTTTAGCTCTGAATTCTTTGGCTGGAAATACCTACTGATCAATTAAACTTAAAATTTATTAAAAGTAATATGTCTTGTATTTTTAAAAAAATCATTTAATACAGAAAGGTAAAAAAGTTTCCTGACCATCAACTCCAGTTCCCCAAAGGTAACCAACCACAGTTAAAGCTTTTCAGAAATTTACTACTCATGTACAAATAAATTTATACTTAAAAGACTATTTCTGGAGAACTTTTTAAAACAAAGGGAATTGTACCATATATACATAATGTTTTGCATGTGTTCTTTATTTTTTCAAATTAGTTGCATGAATGATGCAACTGTCATATTCCATTTTAGACATACCCAGTTCCTTTAAACATTCCCGACCTGTAGTTTGGGCTGTAATCCTTGGTGCTTAAGTTGCCATCTGCTTGGAAGACAAGTGGCCGAATTGCTCAGATCCGTCCTGTTAGAAGAGTGCGTAGTTTGAGGCACTTGCTGCTTTTCTCACTCTTTCAGTATTGACATTTATCCTCATTTATTTGATAACATTATTAGGAAATACACATGTAATAGCAGATACATATACAGAATATATAATATTATGACCTGCTGTGTAAATATCCATGGACACAAGAAATGAGGGTTTTTTGTTGTTGTGGTGGTGGTGGTGGTCGTGGTCTAGGGACGTAACCCATAACATGGTGCATGCTAGGCAAGTGTTCTACCACCAAACTACACCCCCAGCCCAAAACGAGTTTTCTTTAATGCTAAAATCCTAGAATAGCACCTAGAAAGGGCCTGGCCTGTGGAAGGTGTTCAGCAGACATTTGTTAAATTAATTTATGAACAAATAACATCTGTCTAATGAAGCATTTTCAAAAATATATATTCCTATTAATAAAAAAGGTGTTATATGACAAAAGGATTTTGAATTAAATAGATGTGAGTTTTGAAAGTCTTGGAAATTGTCCAGATGTTATATGAAAAAAGAGATTTTAGGTATTTTTTTTTTATTAAAGAGGGAGGGACAGAGAGAGAGAGAAAGAGAGAAACAATTTTTATTTAGTTTTTCATGTGCCTTTTGTTGCCCCAACATTTCATTGGGTATGTGGTGCTGGGGTTTTTGAACTCGTGCACTTGCACATGCCAGGCAAGCCCCGTAACTGCCGAGCCACGGCTCCAGCTACTGGATTTTAGGTATTAATGAATTAAATAGATATAATTTTTGAAAGTCTTGGAGATTAGATTATCCTCTTGGAAACTCAAATATGCTAATGTATTGTTGAATATTTTAGTGGGGGAATATTTGTGTAATGTTTCTAAACTTACTGCACAAAGAACCCTTTTTAGGCAGAGCTTCTCATAGGACTAATGTTTTCATGATACATACTTCATGGAAAAGTAGTTTTCTATTATTAGTTCCTTAGACCTCAATATTTCTTTTTGTGTTTGGGGTTGTATGTTTCTGTAATTCATCAGAATATCGCAGACACCCAGCCGTGCACTGAAGTAGTAAGATAGCTAACCCACAACATTAAGAATACTTGTTCTTTTTAAACTGTGCTCATTGCTCCTGCTTTAGAATTTAGTAGGTTTTGGAGTACTGACCGTGGTGCTGCATTTTAAATACTTATGCATTTAAATAGCATAATCACAACAAACTTAGGTTTTCTGACGTTGTTCTCTATTATATGACTTAGCATAGCATCTTTTAAAAATCAGAAGTAGGATTGCTTCTTCCTTTCCTTCTTATAAAAATATTTATTGTATTTTGTTTTTAAGACCTCATTTGCAGAAGATCAAGTTAGTTGATCATGGTCCTGCATCCACACATGAGCATGGTTTCCAAGCAGACCCCTTTCTTGTCCGGAACAGTTCATTAACTTGAAAACTTCCACATCACCATTCCCCACTCCAGCTACCATTCCACTTGCGTGAACCAGCCTATAGGCAGCACTTCTGATACATCTAGTGATGTCTATTTTATTTGCATTTGACTTGGTAGCAGTGTTTTAGTACATATTAAATTAGGTTATTTCGGTATATCATACATATCATAAAACTCACAAAGTTAAACTTAACAATTCATTAATTTTTACTAGATTTAACAGGTTTTGCAGTCATAACCATGAATTGATTTTAGACCATTTCATCCCCCAATTAAGAACTATTATAACCAACTACAGATAATCTGCATTCCTACCCCCAGCCCCAGGCAGCCTCTCATCTACTTACTGTCTCTAATAATTTGCCTTTCTGAACATTTCATATAATTCTGTAACACATGGGTTCTTAAGCTTGGCTTTTTCCATCTTGTGTGGCATTTTTGAGGTTCATGTGTGAAGTCGAGTTGCTAGTTAGCATTCCCTTGTGTGGATGCACCACACTTCATCTGTCCATTCACCAGTTGTTGGGCAGTTAGGTTGTTTCCAACTTTGGGCTGTTCGGAGTAATACTGCTATGAATATTCATATGCCAGTTTACATAGAAATACATTTTCCTTTCTCTTGGGTAGATACCACGTACTAGAATTACTGTCACATGTTGGTTGTTTTAAGTTTTTGAGAATCTGCTAAATTGTTTTCCATAGCATTTATACCAATTCATGTTCCCACCTGAAACACATGTGGGCCTCAGGCTTTCTGTATCCTTATCAGAATTTTTTTTTTAAAGTTTAACAATCCTACTTGATATGAAGAGGCAGCTCATTTTGGTTTTGATGTGCATTTCCCTGATGACAATGATGTCAAGCATCTTTTCCTATGCTAATGGGCCAATTTTACCTCTTCCTTTGAGAAGTGTGTATCAGAGTCTTTGCCAGTTTTTAATAGGGATATACATATATATGTTATACATAAATTGAGTTGTAGGAAATCCTTATAATATTTTAGGTAAAAGTTCCTTACCAGATACTTGACTTTTAGAGACTTTTTCACGTTCTTTGAGTTGCCTTTTCACTTATTTAATCATATTCCTTGATGCATAAGATTTAAACTTTGATGATGCCTAATTTATGTATTTTTTCCTATTTTTTTCTTTTATTGCTTATGCTTTTGCTGTCTGTATAAGAATTATTAACGATGGGCTGCAGCAGTGGCTCGGTGGTTACTGTGCTTGTCCAGCATGCGCAAGTACACGGGTTCAAACTCCAGCACCTACGTACACAACTAAGTGTCAGAGCAACAGAAGCCATGTGAAAAACTCAATAAAAATTGATTCTCTCTGTCTCTCTCTCTCACTGTCCTTCTCTCTTTAAAAAAAAATTTTTTTTAAATCCTTTAAGGAATCCACAGTCACAAAGATTAATTTATTCCTATTCTTTTCCAAAAGTTGTATGGCTATGGTTGTTATTTTAAATAATTGTTTCATCTATAAATAAGTCTTTTGTCCATTTTGAGTTGAGTTTTGGATATGGTGTGTGTTAGAAATTCCCTTCTTTTTTTAGTTTTTTTGGTGTTGTTGCTGTTGTTTTGCTTTGTTTGGAATCAAAAATTCGCTTATGCAGGGCAAACGCTGTACCACTGAGTCATATCCCCAGCCTCCTCTTCCTTCTTTTGTTTGTAGTTATCCAGTTACCTCAGACTCATTTATTGGAAAGAATATTCTGCCTCTATTGATTAGTCTTGGTAACTTTGTTGAAAATCAATTAGTTACAGATGCATCAGTTTGTTTCTGAACTTTCACGTCTGTCCATTGGCCTATATGTCTGTCCTCTGCTCAGGATGACATCATTTTTGTTGCTGTAGCTTTAAATATGCTTTTTTTATATCAGCAAGTATGAGTTCTCCCACTTTTTTTCCCCAGGATTATTTTGGCTATCCCTGCATCCTTTGCAATTTCATATGAAGTTTTAGATCAACTTGTCCGTATATACAAAAAAAATTTGGATTTTTTTTAATACAAATGTCTAAAAAATAAATTATTTCTATTTTTAAACTTCCTCTTCCCTTTTATCATATTGCTGGCTAGGATCTCCATTCTGTCTAGGCATTAGCAGTGATAGTGGGTATCTCTTCACGCTCATAGTCTTAAAGGAAATGCATGTACGTTTTTCAGAGAGTTTAATATTTGTCATAACTTTAGAAATAAAATACCCATTAAGTTACGAAAATTTCTATTCCTAGTTGCTGAAGAATCATTTTATTACTACATTTCTTGAAGTAATTGTGTAATGTTTTTGTTCTTGGTCTGTAACGTGATAAATTACTAGATTCTTTTTATGTTGAGCCATCTTTTTATTCCCGGGATACACCTTACCTCGTCAATAATTTTTTAGAAATCAAGTTGAATTTGATTATCTAAATTTATATTTAGTATTTTAAAATGCATGTTCATACATGAAATGGCTCTAAAACTTCTTTTACTCTTCTCATCTGATTTTGGAATCCAGGTCACACTAACCTCATCAAATCAACTAGTTTCATTCCTTTTCTGTATTTTAGAATAAGTTGCCTAATATAAGAATTACTATTTTTTTTTTAAGAAATTTGGGGGGCTGGAGCAGTGGCTCAGTGGTTACTGGGCTTGCCTGGCATGAGAGTTCAAACCCCAGCACCAGGTACACAACCTAGTTGGAGCAACAAAAACCACATGAAAAACTAAATAAAAATTAATTCTCTCTTTCTCTCTCTCACTGTCCCTTTCTCTTTAAAAAAAAAAATGGCATTTAGTTGTTGCACAATCAAAAATGCATATAAAGTAACAATATGATATGCATATATTCTTAAATCAGAATCACCCCCTAGATCCCTCCCTATTCTCCCTCCCTCTCCCTTCCCCCACGATCCCCCTCCCCCCTCCTCCCAGATACATATGTCTGTGATTGCCCTAGATTATGTGTTGCTGCACCTTTGTTGGGTCTAATACATGAAATTGACTGCATTTCACACAGGCCTGGGTTCAGCTCCAGCCTCTGCAAATGAGTGAAAACATTCGACCCTTTTCTCTCTGTGTTTGGCTAACTTTGCTCAGCATAATTTCTTCCATTGCTTCAGGAATTACTAAGTTTTGAACATTTGTTAGAACTCTCTTATAATATCACCCAGTCCTGGTGTTTTTTATAAGATGAATTCTTTAATTTTCATATGTATTTCTATGACATATTTCTTAAATCAAGATGTTTCAGGACCCCTTCCAAACCAAGATACCTATTTTACCTTCACAGATTGGGTTAGGTAAAAATATAGATAAGGTTAAATGAATGGATGAATTTTCTATAATCTCAGGCAGTTATAGAGCAAGCACTAGAGAAATATTGCAAAGAGGTTTGCTAAAATAGATTAACAGAAGTTGCTATAGTAACAGAAGAAAGGATAACAACCATAGGATTGTTTCACTAGATTAAGAAACATTTGAGGGCTGGAGCAGTGGCTTCGAGGTTAAGGTGCTTGCCCTGCATGTGCTAGTATGCAAGTACAAACCCCAGCAGTACGTACACAATGAAGTGTAAGAGCGACGAAAGCCACGTGAAAAACTAAATAAAATTGTTTCTCTGTTGCTCGCTCTCTCTCTCTCTCTCTCTCTCTTTCCCTCTTTCCCTCTCTCTCTCAGTGTCCCTCTATCTTTAAAAAAAAAGAAAAAGAAACATCATTTGAAACTGTTTCATGTGTATTCATGATAAAATTAACAAACTCATAAATGCCTTCAATATGTTAAAGGACAGCTACAAAAAGCTTCTAGCTTCACTTAATGCAAAACATTGAATCCTTTTCCCCCCAATATTAGTAACAGTTGTACTGGAAGTTCTAGCCATTGTAACAAGGCAAGAAAAGAGAAATAAGAGGGATTAGGTGGAAAAGATGAGTAATAATTGTCTTTATTTACCAGTGACCTGTCATATACGTAGAAAATTCTGAGAAATCTATTAAACAGCTATTATAACTAAGAAGTGCATTTAAGAAAGTTACAGAATACAAAACCCATATGAACAGACCAATTCTATTTTTATATACTAGTAACAATCAATTGGAAATTGGAATTTAAAAATTCTATCTACAGTAACAGCAAAAACAAAATACTTAGAACAAATTTAGCAAAATATGTGCAAGATATATATAGTCTCTGTTCTCTGTTCACAGGTTCTGCAGCTGTGGATTTTGCTAACCAGGGGTTGAAAATATTCAGAAAAAAATTGCATATGTACAGACTTTTTATCATCATTCTCTAATGCTCTATATGACTATATAATATTTGCATTATATTAGCTATCATAACTAATGTAGAGATTATTTCAGATATATGGAAGAATATATGTAGGTTACATGCAAATTCAATGCCAATGTATACAAGGAACCTGAACATCCTGGGATTTTAATATACACGTATGGATTCTAGAATCAATCTTCCATGGATACTGAAGTACTTTGAACTATGATATATTGCTGAAAAATTTATTCAATGTTAGATATTAATATGAATGTATCTAATAGAAATAATATTATAAGATGTTCCTTCTCTCCAAACTGATCCGTAAATTCAGTACAATCCCATTTAAGACTCTATCATGCCTTTTTTGTAGAGGTTGACAAGTAGATTCCAAAATTTTCATGGAAATGCAGAATAAAGGTTGTGAAATGTCTAAAACAATCTTGAAAAAGAACAAAATAGACAAAATTTGAAGATTTACTGTACATGATCTGAAGACTCCAGTCATCAAGAAAGGGAAATACTTTCATAAGTGTAGACATAGATGAATAGAAAAGAAAGAAAAGCCTCAAGTAGCACCATATGTATACAGTTTCTTGATTTTCTTTTTCTTTTTCTTTTCTCTCCCTTTTTTTTTCCTTTTTTTTTTCCCCCTCAGATTGAACACAGGGGCACTTACCACTGATCCACATCCCCAGCCCTTTTTATTTTGAGGCAGGGTCTCACTAAGTTGTTAAGACTAGCTTTGAACTTGCAATCCTCCTGCCTTAGCCTCCCAGCTTGCTGGATTATAGGCGTTTGCCACCACACCTGGTCAGTTATTTGATTTTCACAGAACAGCAAAGCACTCAAACAGAAAGAAAAAAATCATTTCAGCAAATGGTGCTAGAGAATTTAGATAATCATATGGAATTTTAAAACTAAATACCCTTATCTAACACACCATGCACAAACATCAATTCAAAATGCCTCATAGAGCTAAATGTAAAAATAAAACCACAAAGGGTTGTTTGTTTTTTCCTTTTTGTGATGTTAGGGATTGCACCCAGGGGCATTCTACCACTGAGCTACATCCCTAGCCTTTTTATTTGTTTGTTTGTTTGTTTTTGAGACAGGGTCTCACTAAGTTTGCCCAGGCTGGCCTCAAACTTGTGATCCTCTTGCTTTAGCCCCCCAAATCGTCCCTGGGATTGTAGGCATGCACCACTGAGCTGGATAAAACATAAAGCTTTTAGGAAACATTTCTTAAATGGCCCATAAATACAGTCAAAGATGCTTTTCATCCTTAATAAGCAAAAAAATCACATATCAAAACCACAGTGAGTTAGGAATCTGAGACTGGAGGATTGCAAGTTTGAGGCCAGCCTCATAAGCAACTTAACAAGACCCTGTCCCCTGGGGATGTGGCTCAGTACTAAAAGAATGAACAACAACAAAAAAAAAAAACCCCACAATGAGAAGCCACTTAGGATGGTTGAGAGTGTCTTTATGATTTATAGGTAGGCAAAGGTTACTTAAGACAAGATACAGAAACAGTGATCATTAAAAGAATGTTAGACTTTATCAAATTTAAAATGTCACTCATTAAAATTTATCATTAAGAAAATGAAGGCTGGAGCGGTGGCTCGGAGGTTATGGTGCTTGCCTGGCATGCACAAGTACTCAAGTTCAAACCCCAGCACCATGTACACAACAAAGTATCAGAGGAATGAAAGTCACATGAAAAACTAAATAAAAATTGCTTCTCTCTCTGTCCCTCTCTCTCTCTCTCTCTCTCTCTCTGTCCCTCTCTCTTTAAAAAAAAATTTTAAAAATGAAAATACAGAGTTTCAGAAATATTAACACAAAAACCCCACAAAATATACTATCAAGGGCCTAATGTCCATGATATAGAGAGGTTCCTACAACTGAAAATGAAATAGCCCAATAAAAAAATTCAGCCAAAGATTTGAACAGAATCTCAGAAGATATAGGAATAACCACAAGCACATAAAAAAGTATTCAACATCGTGAGTTGAGAAGGAAATGTAAGTTAAAGCCATTTGGTGGGCCAGGCACAGTGGCAGGCAACTATACTAGGGAAGCTGAGGCAGGAGGATCACTTGAACCCAGGAGTTCCAGACCAGCCTGGGCAACACAGCAAGACAAGACCCCCTGTCTCAGGAAAAGAAAAACAAAAGCACAGGATGTACTGATCTTTGAATAAGGACAGTGTAGTGATGTTTATAGTTGACTTGGAAATGCATCAAAAAGTAGAGATAGATTGAAGGATTGATAACAGGATAAAATATATGATAAAGCACGTAAGTGAAGTTGTTGCTACTAAAATCTAGTTAGGTGCTGGATGTGTGAATGATTGCTGCAAAAGTCAGTTTTTCTGTGCATTTGAAAATACAGTAAAATATTGGGAATGTGTCAGGAGTTGAAAGCAGAGCATCTTTTGCCAGCTGTGGAGTGGGGGTGTAGTTCAGTGGTGAAATGCTCGCCTAACCCGCAGACCCTGGTTTCCCAGCACCTAAAACATTCACTTTTCAGTTCATGCAATAGTCATCAAGCTGCCAGGGTTAAAATCCCAGATCTTTGACTCACTAGTTGTGGGATCTTAGGAAAGCTGCTTAACATCTGAGTCTCAGTTTCCTCTGAAATAATCCAACAGACTATGGTCTGTTGGGTTGTTAGGAAGGTAGCTGATTGGCTGGCTCTCTCTTGGATCACTGCTGAACATGTATCATTAATTACTAGCTGAGCATAATTGAAATATGGACATTTAATTTTAAGAGACATGCATTTTGCTAGATTGCATTTTAAAATTTGAGTTTCTTTTAAAATATAGTTAAGTCTGAGATCAACACCAGTTTTGGTGAAGGCATGATGGGGATGGGAAGAAGACGAACGTGGGGGAAAAGACACATGGGAAACTAAAGGGACTGATTGTACTGAACAACAGGTTCCTTGTTATTAATCAGCCTTTTTCAAAATATTATGTTGCAAATACTCTCCACATGTTCTATTGGAAATCCTTATGTAACAAAAGAAAAAATAAAAGTCTCGTGCATTGTGTAACACATCCATTAAAATTTTACAGATTGACCTAGAGGCTGAGAAGGTGAGCACTGTAGCTGGCATTGGAATTCAAGGTACAGACACAGAAGGAGGAGCAACGGGAGAGCAGCAGCCCATTAGCTCCCCTTGGGATCTCGTTTTTGGATCATCAGGTATGTAAACTGTCAGCATAAAATGTGAGGAAACTTTGTTTAATAATAGTTAAGATTTAGAAAATATATATGTTCTCTAAACATTCATTTGGATTGCTTGCTAGTTATTTTTTACTTTGATGTTTATGGCTTGGAATTTGTTAATTGTATACAACAAAGGCAGCAGTAGTATACATAGGTTAGAGTATATGTTACATGTGACAATTATATTTTATATGCAAGGTAGAGTATATATTCTTCTAATTTGAAGTTTAAAAATTTCATCTTAGCCGCACTTTTCAATTAATATAAATCTAAGTATTTTTTTAAGAGAGAGCATGAGTTAATTTTATTTTTTCGTCTGGTTTTTGTTTTTCCTCCGCTTAGTTGTATATGTGGTAGTGGGGAATTGAACCCTGGTCCTTACTTATGGCAGGCAAGCACTGTACCACTGAGCCACCTCCCCAGGCCTACTTCTGAATATTCTTAAACTGAAACAATTAGAGATTCAGGATGTTAATAGTTATCACTTAGTGTCCTTATTTACTCCAGTTTGAAAAAGAAGTCAAGAAATCAAAAAAGGGGGCTAGAGCGGTGGCTCAGCGGTTATAGCGCTTGCCTGGCATGCACAAGGTCGAGGGTTCAAACCCCAACACCACGTACACAGCAAAGTGTCAGAGCAATGAAAGTCGAATGAAAAACTAAATAAAAATTAATTCTCTCTCTCACTGCCCCTCTCTCTTAAAAAAAAAAAAAACCAAAAAGGGTGTTGGTTTTTCTTTAGATTTTAAGAGTTTTGTACAGTATTGAAATACGATAGCTTCTTTTTTTTTTTTTTTTAAGAGAGGGACAGAGAGAGAAAGGGAGAATCAATTTTTATTTAGATTTTCGTGTGGACTCAGTTGCTCCAACACTTCGTTGTATCCGTGGTGCTGGGGTTTGAACTCACATCCTTGCACTTGCCAGGCAAGCGTCTTAACTGCTGAGCCTCCGCTCCAGCTCCTGATAGCTTCTTTTGAGCACATAAAAAAACATACTGGACTGGAGAGGTGGCTCGGTGGTATAGCGCCTGCCTGCCATGTGCACGGACCTGAGTTTGATCCCAGCACCATATACACAACTAAGTGTTGGGAAAACAAAAGACCATGAAAAAATAAATAAAAATTGACTCTGATTCTCTCTCTCTCTCACTCTTTCTCTTTGAAAACAAAAAACAGAAAAGAAGGTCCACTGAATTATGTAAATACTGATAATGAACAAGATTTAAACATTATTCATATGATCTTTATTACCTGTATTAATTGACTAAAAGAAATCCTAGAGTCTTCTTATTAGTACTTATTTTTCATTGACCTTCAACAATACTAAGATGGTTATTTACATGTTTAAAATCAGATAAGTGAATAAAGAAAATAGAATGCATTAAAATGAAATTTGAGAGATTAAATGATTCATGTGGTCTTAATATAATTAAAGAGTCAGTAAGTGCTGTTGAATTGCTTTACATTTGAGGTAAGTTTCTATTTTGTTGCCAGTTTGGTTATAATTCAAAGACCTTCAACTTTCATAAAGCTTTTAATGTTAAAATAAAAATGGATTTATGGTACCACTTACATGTAACATATTTAACTTAGTATTATACATAAGGTATTTTTGAGAATTCCATTTTTAGAATTTGTGTTCTAAACAGCAATGAGTTGTTTCATTTTTGTCCCAGGCAATAAAGGACACATCATATGTAGAGAATTTTTTTTTTTTTAAAGAGGGAGGACAAAGAGAGAGAGAGGAAAAGAGAATCAATTTTATTTAGTTTTTTCATTTGGCTTTCATTGCTCTGACACTTCGTTTGTGACATGGTGTTGGGGTTTGAACCCATGTCCTTGTGCATGCAAGGTAAGCACCTTAACAGTGGAGCAAAATTAGTAACAAACTAATTAAAACTGAGTCTCCATTTTGTTACTGTGCATTCTCATTTCTAAACAATTTCATAGTCAAATCCTTGCCAGGATTTATCATGCCTTTGGTTCAACATTGAGCATAAATCTTACAGATAGAGAAACAGAACTTCAATCTTATAAATGGAAAAACAGTCTGACATATAACTGTCAGTAGCAGTTAAAGTGAGGGAGAATTCCTGCTTTGGCATGTGACTCCATCTTCCAAGGGGAGACAAAAGTTCTGTACTTAGTGTATAACCCCGCCCCCACCCCCAGGGATCTGTAGCGAGATCCATAGAGCAATTGCTTACTGATGTTTGCATTGTGCCGCTTTATATCTTCTGTGTCTGTTAATAATCGCTGTAACAGTGCTGTCCAAGAAATCATCCCAAGACTCATACAAACCTAAACCAACCAACCTTCCTTCCTCTTCCTCCTCCTTTTCCTTTTCCTTTGTGTAGTACTAAGAATTGAACCCAGTGCCTCTCTTGTGCTAGGCAAGTGCTCTATCACTGAGTAACATACCTAGACTTTTTGTATTTTATTTTCAGACAGATCATGCTCAGGCGTGTTTAAAACTTGGGGTCTTGCCTCAGCCTCCCAAGTTGCTGGGATTGCAGGCATGTGCCACCATACCCAGCTCTAAACATTTATTCCTTGCTCTTATATGGGATTAGGGTTCAGCTGATCAAGGCTGAGCTAACCTGGCCTTGGTCTCATGCTTGGGTACAAATCTGATGCATGCAATACTCACCTTCCTGGACCAGTAGCTCTCTGAGGCATCTTCTGTTGACAAAAGCAGACGTGCAAGAGGGAAGGCCCCATTATACACATTTTCACCCTTTGTTCATGTCATAACTACTTACCTACTGTTGTTGAAACAAGTCACATAACCAAGCTCAAAGTCACAGATCAGATTATGCACTCGCTTATGATGAGGCCATGGCAAGGCTGTGGGCATAGGCGATGAAAGAACTGAGAGCAGGAATTCAGCTGTCATAGCCTACCACGTATTTTACATAGTTTAAAAACAGAATGTATTTTACTGGGTGCTTTACCAAGTTGGATTTATTCAATAGCCAAAATACTTAAAATTTTCTAGGCTAAAATTTTTTCCATCATACTTTATGGCATAGGATTTCTGGTGGCTAATCTTTGTAGTGAGAATGTACCCAAATTGTTCTCCAAGGAAAATGCTGACTTTGGACAAGTACTCCATCGGTTTCCAGCTCGTTGAAACCTAACATCTTTACTTAGCTCAGTTTTGGAGAAAGGAGGTGAGTTCTGCCTCAACTCAACAGATCATGGCTCAGCCTTTAACTTAGAACAGGAAATATCCACTGCTGGTACTTGGCAGGAGCAGTAGAGTGCATGTAAGTCAAGTGCGAGAGTCAACACCCTGCAGAGTGCTGCTGAGAGAACGTGCTTTTCAACCGCTGTACCACAGGCCTGCAGTCACACTGATTGCTCTAGTGCAAGAGTTTTTAATCTTTGGTTCTAAACCAAGACATTGGTGGGTGGGCTTAGGAAGATACTTAGGTAAATCCATATATTCCCAGAATTTCTGTTTAAAATTTGGAAGAATTATTTAGATTCACATCACTTTTTTGAAATAGTATGTTACCCAAAACATTTTAAGGACCACTGCTTTAAATTACTCTTAATGTAATTGCATTAATCTAATTTTGGATTAATGTATATTATCAGAATGTAGAAAATTTGGATTATAGGATATTCACTGTACTTGTTTCTTTTTTTTTTTTTTTTCAGGGCTGAGGACTGAACTCGGGGCCTTGCGTGTGCTAGGCAAGCGCTATGCCACTGAGCTAAATCCCCAGCCCCCGCTGTGCTTGTTTCTACTTAATCGCATTTTAGCATGGTGTCACTTATTTAAAAATAACTCATAAACATGGTATTTATTTCTATTTATAATGTGCATGTATATTTTGTATTATTTATTTCATCAAAACACAACCCTGTGGTACTTTGCCATTTCTACTATAAATATTTGCTGACATTTTGAGTTGTTGCCCTTTAAATGACCTTTGTCTACTGGAGAAAAAATTTTTATGGTCTTTGTATTCTGGATAGCTATATTCTTTTCCTGATTATGAAGTTGTTTATTTATTTTCAGGTTTGTTTTTAAGCTCCAGGATATTTTGAATATCATAATTGTTTTCATTGTGGTATTGATTGCTAGGAAACTCAGAGACAAATTTATCCTTAGTAAAGTATGATGAGTAACATGACACTTTTTAGTATTAACGTGTCTGCATCTTTCTTTTGTACTCCTATTAACCTTTACTTCAAATATCTTATTTTAAATTTTATTTCTCTCATTAGAGATTGTTTATTTATTTATTTTTTTTTTTAAAGAGAGAGGGACAGTGAGAGAGACAGAAAGAGAGAAACAACTTTATTTAGTTTTTACATGGCCTTAGTTGCTCCAACACTTAGTTGTGTACGTGGTACTGGAGTTTGAACCCAGGTCCTTGTGCTTGCCAGGCAAGCGCCGAAACCGCTGAGCCACCGCTCTAGCCCTAGAGATTGTTTCTTTGTAAGGTACCAGTGCTTCATGAAATAAAAGTGGAAGTATACAAAAATACAGTAGAATCTCTCTACTGAGGTGATTCCATCCAGTAAATGACCCACATGAGAAGAAACTTGGGAATCATAAACAGTTTTTAAATACTGTATTTTAATTTAAGAAATATAAGTGTACACTTTTTTAGCCAGTCCGTCCATATAAAAATAAAGCCTTTTCTTTAAGAAGCACCTGACAGTCTTTCTTTTTCTACCCAAATGTATTGTTTTGATTTCCTTAAAGTTCAGTGAGAATTTGAAAACACATGTAGAGGGTCTGGAATGGTGGCTTAGTGGTTAAAGTGCTTGCCTGGCATATGCAAGGACCCGGTTTCAAACCCCAGAACCACGTACACACTGAGTATCAATATGAGCAATGAAAAAAAACCAAATGAAAAACTAAATAAAATTGATTTTCTCTTATCTCTCTTTCTCTCACTGTCCCTCTTTCTATTTTTTTTTTTTTAAGACAGAATCAAATTTTATTTAGTTTCTCATGTGGCCTTCGTTGCTCCAACACTTTGTTGTGTACATGGTGCTGGGGTTTGAACCAGCGTCCTTGCACATGCCAGGCAAGCACCTGAACCGCTGAGCCACCGCTCCAGCCCGTCCCTCTCTCTTAAAAAAAAAAAAAAAAGTAGAGATCTGAGGACTGAAATCTACTCAGTTTTTATGAAAAAAAAGTTAACCCATTCTTTTCAATTATTTTTTCCATACCTAATTCAACAGTTTGACTTAGCTATTTTTAAAAGTCTTCTGCTGCTATTCACAATAGAAACAACTTTTTTGCATTCATACTTCAGTCATTCATATATATTTGAATCACTTAATTTTATTGGTGGTTTAAACAGATGTGAAAATAAAACAACTTGAAAGAACAGTGCTGAAAATTGTTCTTTTAAATGACACTTAAATTTTTTAATATTTAAAATATTATAAAGGTTATTTATAAAATTATACCATGTTTTGTATGTGAGAGGAAACAGAATTGTCAGAAGGAAAACATGAAAAAATAGGTTAGATTTTATAATATCTGTATGTAATTGACCACTCTCTAGTACAGATAAACAGAACACAGCTACACCCAGCATCAAGGACAAATATCAGAAAGAATTTTGAGTGAAAAAGCAAGTTACCAAAAAAACTACAATATGATTTCTTTTAGAGAAAGTACAGCAGTAACTAAGGCAAAATAAGTATTTAGAGATCATGACAATGGCAGTTAAACTCAGACATGGCAATTAAACACATGAAGTTTCAAACTAGTTGATCCATCTGGAAAGAGAAGGAGGACCACAGAGGGAAGCATGGGGTTTTCAAATAAGCTCTTTCTTCAACTTTTACTCAGTGTGCACCTAGGTCCTTAGTTGCTTAAACTTTGTATGTGATCCGTATTTCTTCCCCGCCCATTTCCTTTCTTTTTTACTTGGTACAGAGGTGGAGTTGGGGGGAATTGAACCCAGGGAGGCACCCTGCCACTGAGCTACAACCACACACCTTTTTATCCTTGTATTTATTTATTTTTGAGATAGGGTCTCATTAAGTTGCCCAGGCTGACCTCAAACTTGTGATCTTTTGGGCTGGAGCAGTGGCTCGGTGGTTTCGGCGCTTGCCTTCCACGTGCGAGTCCACGAGTTCGAATCCCGGCACCAAATACACAACAAAGTGTTGGAGCAACGAAAGCCACATGAAAAACTAATAAAACTGATATTCTCTCTCTCTCTCTTTAAAAACAAAACCAAAACCTTGTGATCTTTCTGCCTTAGCCTCCCCAAAATGCAGAGTTTACAGACATGTGCCACTGAGCCTGGCTTATAACATGTATTTCTGTGTATGCATTTTTAGTTGAAAATTAAACAGCAGTCAGCTGCACATATCTATAATCCAGCTACTCTGGGAGGCTGGGGCAGGAGGATCTGGAGTTGCATGCCACCCTAGGACACTTTGCAAGACCCTGCTTCAAAATTCTGCAGAAAGGAAGGAAGAGCGGGAAATGTAGCTCAGAGGTAGAGTATGCCTGGGTTCGGTCCCCAGAATTACAAATAAGTAAGTAAAGAAACTAACAGTAAAGGAAAGAATAGATTATGGAAAGAGAATGAAAAATAACAAGGATAAATCCACAGTTGACTATGTTCAACCAAGTCTCTCAGCTTAAAGCACACTTCAAGGTGAGAGTAGAGAAAGACTTGAAATACCTCTGATTATTTAAAATATATATGTAATTTGTAAGTGTATGTGTGTACCTACTTTGCATAGTGCCTGCATATTTTACCTGATTATGCCATCACGGTGATAAAGCATAAAAATAATCAACATAATGTGGTTTTTACAAAAGTGAATTTCATCTTTTTTCTTCTTTTGATTGTCACTCTGAATATGGCCATAACTTTATCATGCACTAACAATTGTAATTGATGATAATAAATGCATTTTTTTCTAGCAGATACTTTGCTATATTTATAAAATGTGTATCAGATTAGCGTTAACTCCATTGACACCAGACATTAACCTGAAAAATGTTTGTCAAAAGGTCAAACCCCGCCAATCTCCAAGTACTGCAGACACTACCTGATTCAGAAGCATTTATAGAAAGGATAATGTGCCTCGATCCCATTAGCCTTGGCCCTTTAATCAGCATTGTCCCTAGATAGAAATTTAACTTTGCTTATATAACCTCTAATGACTAAAATCTAATTATTTAGTATGCTGGTCTTATCCATATTGTTGGTTCTTAAGGCTTAGATAATATATTTTTGTGACTTCCATTAATATTCTATAAAATACCATAAAAATATTTCTGTTTTATAAATAATCAAGTGATGAGAAGTTTTTGAGGACATAAGTTTTATACAATGTGACCAGTGGGTTTTTATTTTGAAAAACAGTTGTTGTATCTTTATGTCTAAAATTTGAGGGAAGATTCTTATACTATCTTGTTACAGTGATTTTATGTTGGTAGGAATTTTTTCTTGGGTTAGTGAAAGTATAATTTGCATAAAGCAAAGTTTACTCTTACTAGGAATATAGTTCTGTGAATTTTGACAGTTATGCACAGTCTTATACCTGCTACCGTGATCAAGATATAGAATTGCTTCCATCGCTCACATCCAAAGCTATTTTTAGGGTGAAATTCCACTCCCGCTCAGAACCATTATTTTAGAGAAAATTGTACAAGTTTATATTTATAGTAGACTTCTTTGATTAGAGATGGATCGTCAGTACTATTAGGAAATGCCAACCATCATTAGGATAATTTTAGGGCTTATAGGCATAATGATCAAAAAGAGAGAGAGAACATTTTTCTTATGGTATCTATGGGAAAGTTTACTTATTTGACAAATATTTACCGAGCATCCGGTATGTGCCAAGCACCGTTGTTGATAAGAAAACTAAATAAAACTGTTGCCCTCTTAGATGTTTTACCCAATAGAGGAGTAAAGCAGTAAATAAATATATAAGATAGTGTCAGATGCTACAAAGAAAAATATGGCCAGGTACGGGGCTGTGTGTATGTGTGCTGTGTTAGAGGGGCAGAAGCATCGGTAGACAGAGATGTGAACGAATGCTTGCCTGGAGGGTGAGCTCAGGTCCTAGGAAGAGGACAGCTGGAGAACACTTGACCTAGGAACTGAAAGGAAGCAGATATTATTTAGCACCTAAAATGTATCAGCACTGTTAGATACTTTACTTACTTTGCCTTATTCATTCCCCCTAATAATTTTATGAAATAGACAAAGATATCCTTATTTAGCTGGGCATGATTGCACATGCTTATAATCCCAGCAGCTCGGGAGACTGAGGCAGGAGAATCACAAGTTCAAGGTCAGTCTCAGTAACTTAGCAATATACCCTGTCTCAAAATAAATAAAATGGACTGGGAGTGTAGCTCAGTGGTAAAGCGCCCCTGGGTTCAATCACCAGTTTAAAAAAAAAAAAAGATATCTTCATTTGATTGACAGATTAGAAAATTATATAGCTGGAATTCAAATCCTGAGCCACCTATTTCCACAACCAAGGAACTGGAGGAAAGGAGCTTCCAGGAACCTTCATATTTTAGTGGTCTGTCACATGACATTAAGAAAAATTTAGTTCTATACAGAGAAATGGGAGGACTGAGTAGTGGATCTTAATATAATCATTTACAGTTCTTTACATAGTATTCTAAAAATGTTATTCAATAAAAGAGACTTTGGGAAACATTCCAAATTAAGTTAAAATTCATAACAATTGCTCATTTTGTGGACTTAATGTGCCTTTGGTTTATACCACTTAATAAAGTTTTTGTTTTGCTGCCTTAATAATACTGTCATCTAAGCAGGAACATAAACTCATTTTCATTGTTTAATGCTGAGAAGTTAAAATCTTGGGTTTATGGTAGATTTAACACAAATAAGCAGTTGTAAACCCAGTGCTGTGTTAGGTATCATCTGTTATAAAACATGCATTATTAATACTTACTGCAAAATCAACAGACACATGTGGAAGACATTGTCATGCTTTTTATCCTCAGTGCCATCTACTCAAAGGCCGTTCAGTTTGTAAATGCCTTTACTCTTCCCTAATACGACATACTGTGATATTAAGATCCAGATTCATTAAATAATGATCGTGGCTGACATTTGAGTGTTGCTTTCTCTAAGCACTATTCTAGCATTTCACATGCCTTGAACCTTTTATTCAAATGTCAGTATATCTAAAATAATGGAATATTTTATGAGCTTAGGTGTCCCAGTCATTTTAGCAGTAGTCCCTGAGAGTTCTAGAATAGCTGGAGGAGCAGTATAGTGTGTTAAAAATTAATTATGGAAAGCTTTTGATCTAGTTTTAAGGTGGTTCAGCACAGACTCGGTCCCCAGAATATATGGATACCAGTGTCATTTTTTGTATAATTTATGGTTGCAGACAAGTTTGAGTATGACAAAGTAAATTTAAATGAATTGCTTTTCTTTAGATTTTGTTGCATAGCTATTAAGAGTACAGAGTCGAAGCAGTTCGTGAGATGGTTAAGGGCATAGATATTCTTGGGTACAGATGCCAGTTCTTCATTTGCTGCCTCAGTGAGCCTGACAAGTTACCTGTCTACTCCTCAATGAATTAGCCCTCCTGAGTCTCTCTCCCTCTCATGGGGCTTTTGAGAAGCTGCAGTGAATCTCTGTAAAGTGCTTGGCACACAGCAAGCAGCCAGAGCTATTTGAAGACCATCCTCATCATTGGGTTTTTTGTTAAATTAAAAGAAATAACAGTTAAGGAAGAAAAATTCCTCCTGGATACAAACTACTTAAAATTAAAGGAAATACAAATAAAATAACCTTACTAAGATCTTTCTTTATAAGAGAATGTCTGAGCAAATTATTTCAGTTAAGATGACTCAGTAACTTTAGAATACATTTAAATTAAAATATCTTAACAATAGAATTAACTTGAGAATGAGCTTTGTCTCATTGTAATAAGTTGTGGCATCATTTACTTGCTAAAGAGAAAATTAGTTTTAGTAAAAAGATATATTGTCTTGTGGGGTTTTGAGGGGGGTTTGTTTTGTTTTTTGTTTGTTTTGTACATCAGCTCGACCTTTTTAAAAAAAAAAAGTTTCACAACCCCCCAGTTAGCCCTGGTGTTCTGATTTGTGTCTGAAACCCAAATCTAATACTGTGATAGAATCCATATTTCTTGAGCTTTTCAAAGTTCAGTTCTTTCATGGACATTGTTGAAAGAACCTGTTACAAAAATCTATACGCTAGGGTGTTTGCTTTAGGTATTTGACTGAGAGCTTTGAATCATATGTCAGCCCATTTCTGTAAGATAAGAAATCAAATAATTAAAAGCATTGTTCCTGGAGGTGCAGAAAAGCATAAGACTTTTTAAAATACTTTAGATTTTAAGGAGATAAATGCTAATTACCCTAATGTGTTCATTACACATTGTATGCATATATTGAGTGATCATAGTATACTAGCTTAAAATTTCAGATAAAATTGTAAGTCTGAGCTGGGTTTAGTAGTATATACTTATATAATTCCAGCTACCTGGGAGCCTGAGGTGGGAGAATCACAAGTTTGAGGCCAGCCTAGGCAACTTAGCAAGACAATGTCTCAAAAGTAAAAGGGGGAAAGGAGTGGCTGTGTGTTAGAATGCCCTGGTTATTTTTCTGAAATAAAAAGAAGAAGAAGAATTTATAAGTCAAGATGTAAACCTATCACAAAGAAAACCTCAAATTTTCAAAAACAACTTAGAACATTGCAAATATTTTTTCTTGATTTTTAAACATATTGTTACTGTCCATGAATTTAAATTTCTGAAATAATTGGAGTGTTCATATAAACCAGATGCATATATAATAATACTATTTTTTTTTTTTTTTTAAATAAAGGTTCAGAGGTCCAGAGAGAGGACATCCTATGGATAGCCATGGCAGGGACCCATCAGATATGGGCGCTCCTGCTGGACTCCTGCAAACTGCCAAAGAAAAAGTAAGTGTTTGCATTTGGGTTTGGGTGGACTGCGCTCTTGCAGTTCAGGGCTCCCTCTCCCAGGATCGCCAGCCCACCAGGCCCACCAGTCAGGATACACTGGGTAGTGCTACCAAAACAAACAAGCCGGTTTTCTGTGGCTCAGGACGAGGCTCTTTCCTTGCTCCCGAGTGTAGGCTCTCTGGGGAGCTCTGCTCTGCCAGCCTGATGGCAGCTGCCGTCTGGAGCTTTGCCCGTCACTCACTGGCTCCTAAACGTCTTTTCTAAAGTGATACACACCACTTCTCCTCACATTTCACCAGTCAAGTAAGTCTTATGGCACATTTGCCTTCTAGAAACCAAGGAAGGGCAATCATCTTGAGCATCTAGAGAAAGAACTAGAAATACTTGGTGAGCCCTCAACTGTTGACACATGGACGGAGAACTGGGTGATAAAGTGGTCACTGAGTTGCGGATTTTATGCTCAGGCCTAAGGTCGAACCCCTGCTTTGCCATTTATTGACTCTGAGCTTAGGAGAGTCCCTTTGACTTTCTAAGCGTCAGTTTCCATACTCATGTCAATCTCACTTGCTTTCTTTGATAATTAATAACCTGTGTTTGAAGAGCTCAGCATAGTACCTGGCACATACCGTAAACATAGGTCTCTTTACTGCCTCCGCTGGGCCTATGAGAATGTAAGGTAGCAACTCTACCATGTCTCCTGTGTTTTCCATAAAGCCTTTCCTCCTCTGCCTAAGTTTCCAGATGGAGATGACCCCACTCTTCTCTGTGGCCTCACTGTTACCCAAATGTAGTTATATCACTGCTGGTAAGTTTACCTAGCCTCCTTCCTTCCTCCCTCCCCTCTTTTTCTCTCCCTCTCTCTTTTTGGTGATACTTCTTTCTGACTAGTTCCTCATATTAGGTCATCTCCTAAAGAAGCGCTATCCCATTCATTTTTGTGTCTCCTGTACCTAGTATAGTATCTGGTACATCATTGTAGCTCAGTGCAGTTTTGCAGAATAAAGAAAGAATAAAAGTCATAGACCATAAAGATCAAATCACCATAGAAAGTAAGGGTCATCTCAGTTATCTTTATCAGTGGAAAGGAACAGTGGTATAGAAAATCCAGAATATCAGGTACTCAATATATATTTGTGTGTGTGTGTGTGTGTGTGTGTGTGTATTACTTTGAAACACATTTATATAATGTTTTATAATGATCATTCATCTAAAAATATTTATGAAATATACTAGGTACCAGGCACCATGCTGGGTCCAGGGGATGAAAGGGTGTGCTTGATAAGTAAAGATACAGTGAAAACATGCAGTGGCTGTGCTCAGTGGGCTTAGAGAGGAGGAATCAGATCGCAGACAATTCCAAAAGAACCACTGGAGCAGTCCTTTATGTTGAAATTGCCCCTGTATAAGTAAGAGGAACACCCGTTGACAATAAGGTTTGAGTGTAAAAGAAAGCTTCCTAGAAGAGGCATAGTGGACTGAGACCTGGGAGCAGCAGGGGTTAGCTGGCCAGAGGGGAGGTTTCTGGGCAAGAGCTGACACTAGTGATGTTGGTGAAAGCCAGATCTCACAGAGCTTTGTGAGTCCTCTTAAGAGACTTGGACATTCTGCAAGGCTTTGTAGGAAGGGCTAGGCTGGGAGTGACGTGATTAGGTCTGTTTTTGAAAGAACCCTTGCAGCATTCAGGTGGGACAAGACTGGAGACAGATGCCATTAAGGAGGCTTCAGTGTTATCCAGACGACAGCAGCCTGAACAGTGAGGTTACCAGTACAGCTACACAAGGCTTACTTGTAAACAGCAACAGAAGGAACCGAGCTTGCCACAGTGTCTTCTTCTGCATGGTGGCTGTTTTGGACATAGACGGTCAGGAGCTAGGTTTCCTAATTAAGTAGAGTTGTCATTCTTGTTCTTAATAGGAAAAGTGACCACTTGGTTCCCATTGGCCCTCATCTTAATTTTAAGGATGCATTATCTTTATTCAGTGCTGATCCTTGGGTAGTAATGACCCCTAATGTTTTAAGTGTTGCTGCTTTCCCCACTCTTTGTTTAATGAAGGGGATTCCTTTTCTAAGTGTTCAGGCTCCTTATAGTAATTACTCTTCAATTGTTTGTTTTGAATATTAGATACTACATGTATTCTCTGGGCAGCTTAACTTTTGTAAGTTCCTTGATTAAATGGATATATTTTATACACTGTATATCCCTTTACTCCATCCCCCTGCTTCCGGCCTCACTATGGGAACTGGGCCATCAGTAAGTGACTTTTGTGTTGCAAAAATGTTTGAAATGGTATCCATGTCTCATTTTGCATTTTAAGTCAGCTTTTTCCCTTGCCTCAGGACAAAATATTTACCATACCTTCTTTATAATCCCTGTGACATGAATTTAGAAACTAAAATATAAAATTTCTCTGCATTACAAAAGAAATCATTCCAGTAGTCCTTTTAAGTAGAGTTTTTGCAGCGTAGTCATCCTATATCATTTTCCTAAAGTGGTAGTGTTTGATCTGGCTCTTTCAAAAATTATTCTTTAATTCCTTTTTGTTAGTCTCTGCTTATATATAAGAACACAAAGCATATTTAATAAAAATTTAGGCTTTAAGTTAGCTATCAAAACCTATGTAGTCTTTTGAATTCCCTTTTAGAACCTAATATTTCATGAAGCTGAAAAGGACCTTAAATGGGAATGAACTCTTATCAGTGATCTTATCATTATTCTTATAAGTTTAATCCTGTCAGAGATTTCCTATTTGGCCTTTTAGAGTGCTTTTAGTTGTATCTGTCTTGAAGGAGGAGGAAGGTCCCTACACAGTGGCTAAATAAGTCTGATTGGCAAAATTCCAGAGAAAGAGCACTGGCACAGTCTCACCGGGCTAAAAGCACTCATTTCAATTTTTTTTTTTACAGTGCTGTCACCGTTGAGTAGATCATTTACTTTCATTTGGTGGCTAAATTGGGCACAGTGTGCCATCTGTTGATGCCACCTGTGACCTTGCTTTTCAGTGAGCTGAAGAAAGGAACCTGCCTTCGGTTTGCTGGGAGTGGAAGTGAAGAGAACCGGAACAATGCTTATCCTCACAAGGCGGGTTTTGCGCAGCCCTCAGGTCTTTCTCTGGCCTCTGAAGATCCCTGGAGCTGCCTGTTTGTGGCAGACAGTGAGAGCAGCACAGTGAGAACCGTCTCGCTCAAGGATGGCGCAGTGAAGCACCTCGTGGGAGGAGAAAGGGACCCCATGGTAAAGAAGGTCGCTTTCGTACCTGCCCAGTCACTGACCAGGCTGGCAGATTCCTGAATATGGGGAGTTAATGAAACTTAGGAGAGATCATTCTCAGCCTCTGCATGAGCTCAAATGGAAGTCAAGCCAAAGAAAATAGAAATATTAAGAAATACAAGTGAAGCCATCTAAGAAAAGTAAACTGACACTATTGATATCTAAATGTTAAGGCTTCAGAGAGAAAGAAAGGATAAAACACAGCTTACTGAAGAGAAAAGAAAAGTGTACATTAGGTGTTTGGCAGTGGGTTCAAAAGAACCAGCCTAGTAGACTCGACCTGCTGCTGACCACTCGTGGGGCTGTTGGAGTAAAATGTGATGCATGAAAACTAGCCCAGGTCACAGCAAGTGCCAGCCCTCTTTATATGAAAGACAGGCCTTTCCCCTTTAACTTAGTAGCACATGCAACTCTATTAGTTTTCACTTTACATTCTAACAAAGCACTATAAAAACCTTAATAACTGCTGTTTCTTCCTCTTTAAAAAAAAAAGAATTTATTTGCTTTTGGTGATGTTGATGGAGTGGGCATCAATGCAAAGCTTCAACACCCACTTGGAGTAGCATGGGACAAGAAGAGAAATTTGCTTTATGTGGCAGACTCTTATAATCACAAGGTGAGTCTTGACAGAATTATATAATGCCTTGCTTTTGTCTGTGGTACTTAAAATGCTGAAAGATCTGTGCACCTCCTACAAGTGCCACTGTAAAATATAGAGGAACAATATCCCTTGGCAACTGCGTACCAGCTCATTCTGTGCCTCTCTGGTTCCTTTCTTTGGCAAGACATTATGATGATATCTGAACCAGGGAAAGCACCAAACTAGTCCCAGTGGCTATCATCAAAAGTTATGTGTTGTGCTGGCACGGTGGTGCACACCTGCAATCCCAGCTACACGGGAGGGTGAGGCAGGAGGATCACAAATTCAAGGCTAGCCTGGACAACATAGCAAGATCCTGCCTCAAAATAAAAAATAAAAAGAACTGGGGATGTAGCTCAGTGGTCGTTCCCTAGTACCACCCCTCAAAAAAGTTGTTGTGATCCATCAAAGCTACCCAGTACCACGTTCAGGAAATTAGAAGAAAGCAAATGTCAGGGGAAATAAAATAAAGCGTCAATCTGACGGTGAGGAGCTTGGGGCTGTTGCGTAGTTGCGGTGCATGGGATTGTGTGAGTCCTTCTTCAGCAGCTTTCCTGCTTTCCTCATTTCCATTTCAGTTCTTGTTGCATGTTTCTTATTCACCAAAACCAGTAGATAATAAGAGTTCATACTTCATAATGAGAGCGTAAATTTAATGTGACTGAGACATGACTGACAGTCATTAAATTTAACAAAAGTACAAATCCTTAGGCAATGCTAGATGCTCGTGAGAAAAAGTCAATTCATTTGTGAAAGTATGGTCTACTATGAGGAAAAACAGATTTTTTTTTTAATTCTGGAAATAATTTTACTCAAGATTGTACCTAGAAAACACGTCGTAACTAGAGACTTACTGTAGTTTTTAGTTCTTGGTATAGAGTATCTCCCCTTAGATTGTAATATGAATATTTGGCTTTTCAAGAAAATAGGGCAATGCCTACTTTTTTAGATTTATTGATAATTTACTGGTAATCGGGAACTTTTATTTTCTGGATATGCTGCCCTCCCGTTATACAAGCATGAGATAGATCTTCAGATGCATAATTTTTTTTTCTTCTTTAGATTAAAGCTGTGGATCCAAAAACAAAAAACTGTACAACATTAGCAGGAGCTGGAGACATGAATAATGTTTTCAGTTCCAGTTTTCATGAGTCAACTTTTAATGAGCCAGGAGGCTTGTGCATTGGAGAGAACGGTCGGTTATTGTATGTAGCAGATACCAATAATCATGAAATTAAAGTGATGGATTTAGAAGCAAGAACGGTTTCTGTGGTAAGTGCCAAAGCATAAGTTAAGGGTGTGTTTTAGGAATGGTACTCGGGTGCTCACGGCACTGACAGGAGCGCTGGGTGAGGCTGTGCTCAGTGGTGAGAGCAGTATAGTAAGCGAGGCCTCCACTGTGCTCTGTGATAACTAGACCAGCAGGACTGCTTTGAGGATATCCTGCTATTCCTAAAATAAAATTCCATCTGTGATGAGAGTTTGAGAAAGAGACTGGAAATTGGAGAGAATTTGATGAACCTTCAAGAAAAGAGAGGACTCAGATCTGTTTTTACATATATAGCTACACCAGCATATACTACATACACATGGCGCCCGTTTGGCTGGGTTTTGCAGTGATCCTGAGATTATCATGTAATCTTTGTTTCCTGTGGTGAATCCAGTACCAAATTATCTGCCAGAGAAAGTTTAGAAGCCAAATTGCAAAAATACGAACATGGTCTATCGTAGAATTTTCAGAGAATTATCTGTTAAAAGCTACCTCTTAATAGATCACATTTACCTGGGTGGGGGAAGCAAGATTTTTTTCTGAAATTCTAGTAATCTGGTAAGATATGTATTTTAAAATAAAAAATAAATTACCATCAAAAGTGTCATCTCTTCACATAGATCTCTAATATAAAACGAATAACATACTGGAATATAGAAATTATAAGAGGATGGATATTGTATCTACTACATTTAAATTCATAAAATTTTATTTTAATTTCCTGCCACGTATAATTATATTGGGCAGTTGCTCTTATATAAGTGTTGGTTCTCTTTTTGCTGAAGTGAACTGTTTCTCTCTACTCACAAAATAATCTGGAGGGTATCTGGACAAACACCTTCAGATTCAGACTGGATGACAATTAGTCTCATTGATAGAGAATTTCATTTTTCTACTCAGGTCTAAAAATAATTTCTCTGATTCTCAATTCCTGTAAAGTACTGGGGCTTTAATAACAGACTTTCTGATTTCCTAGCTCCCTATCTTCACATGTGAAAATGCCGAGGTAGATGGCCCAGTTCTAGTAGAAAAACAGAAGACGGTGCCCAAACTGCCAAAGTCTGCCCCAAGCATCGTGCTCTCCACCGTGACTGCTCGTCCGGGCCAGACCCTGCAGTTCAAGCTCAGACTGGACCTGCCATCGGGAACGAAGCTAACCGAAGGAGTACCCAGTTGCTGGTTTCTATCAGCTGAAGGTGTGAAGATATTTGATAAATTCTTTATGTTTAATGCACTAATTTTGCTGATTTATTAGGAGATATTTTTACTCTGTGATTGGACAAGAGTTGAGGACAAGAATTCAGAGCTAATCCCACACTGGCAGTGTTCTTTGGTCTTAGAAATTCTTTCCTTCGCTTTATTAAAGAATAGTGTGGGGCTGGAGTGGTGGCTCAGTAAGCAAACATGAGGACCGGGTTCAAACCCCAGCACCACGTACACGACCAAGTGTCAGAGCAACGAGGACCAGAAGAAAAACCAAATTAAGTTGATTCTCTTTCTTTTTCTCTCTCTCCTTCCCTCACTGACTCCCTCTCTAAAAAAAAAATAGTGTAACTCACTATAACTTCCATGTCAGTTAGCAGTTTTGAACTTGCCTATGCCTCTTCTCATATTCTAAGTTTGTTCTTCATTTTTGTTGCCAAAAAGAACATTTTGGAGTTACAAAGCCTGAAATAGAGAAATAAAGTGGAGCCTCCTCATTTAGTGTCTTTTTCTGTAACTCTTGAATCTAGTCGCCTCTATGTGGTCCCTTCCTTTTTTGTGTGTGAATCACAGTGCAAACCAGCTTCTTGTTTCATTAGTGGATGAGAAGGAATCCGCGTGCTGCCTGCCTTTTGCTAGAGCTTTCCAGCATCTGTAACATAGTGGTCAGCAGTTCTATAGTGGAATAGTGGTGATCCACAGCTCCTAAAACTATGACTTCTTTTCTCAAATGGTCTTCCTCTGGCCTCGTCTCCCACGCTCTTTCACACGTTCTCACTCAGCCTTCCACTTCCTCCCCAACTCCTTTTCCCTCATACCCTCTCACACACTTTTTTTTTTTTTTTTTTTTTGGTACATTACCAAAATCCTGGCTTCATGCCTTCCTACCTTCATACATTCTCAGGACAGAAGCCAATGACAACTCAGTGTCCATATCAAGGGGATAAAGAGAACTTGGTAGATTATCTGGGTCGATTGCAGTTAGAGTTTGAGAGGCTGGCAGCGGGTGATTGACTGAGCCCCTGGGGAAACCACCCCTTGTCACTCCCCATGAGGAAGAGGCCTGGCCATGCACTACTCAGACATTTGGAGCTAGCTGTGGACAGAAGAGTTGTCAAGCCTTGGCTCCCACACTGCCCTCTGGGTTCACAGCAGACAGTACGCTGCTAGTTTAACTAGTGTTTGTGTCCATCAGTTTGAAAGTGGTGCATCACTAGGCAATCATTAATCTCATTTCTCTCTGCATTGGAGAGCGGTGTATTGATTTTTAAAACAGGGTAGTGATGAAAAATTAGCGTTCTTTACCTCTGCTTTGTTAAACAAATGAATTAATGTGAAGTCATTGGCTATAAAATATAGATAGTACTAAAGTGAAGTAGTCTGTGGGGAAAATACTTAACTGTTTCATTACTTGTCCAAGATATTTGCTCCATTTAAAGAGGGGGCAGGGAAGAGAGGAAGAGAGAATCAATTTTATTCAGTTTTTCATGTGACTTTTGTTGCTCTGACACCTCATTGTGTACATGGTGCTGGGGTACAAACCTGTGTTCTCACACATGCCAGGCAAGAGCCGTAACCACTAAAGCACACTGCCCCAGTTCCCATTTTTATTATACAGTGGCAAAGAAACTTTTAGTCAAGAATCTTAATAATTTAGGATTTTGAAAATTGTTTTATAGAATATATTTGTACACTTATGATTAAAGGATATTTTCTCTTTTGGCTGGTTATTGAAAAACAGTTAAAATAGTTAGAATATATGAAAATTTTAAGCAATAAATAAATAAATAAATAACAGCATAAAAGAGCCTCTGGCATATACTATAACTTCACAAATCCTAACGGTGATGTATGTGAAAATACCCACAGAAACATTTTGTTTTATTTCTTGATTTGAATATAAATCACTTTATTATTTTCCCATCTTGATTTAAAGTTTAAGAAGTTCTGTAGTAATTTTCTCTCTAGTAAAATTAAGGATTAAGTTCCCCAGTCAAAACTAAACAAAGAAAGCCAAAGAATTTTAAAGAGAATTTTAGAACTGCTTAAAAGCTCCTGCATAAATGCTCTGCACATAAGTCCAGATTCTTACCTTTCACCTTCTCCTTACTCTTACTTAACATATTTTTCTCAAATTTGACCTTTCAGTCAGCAGAATATTAGAAGCAGTAAACTTAAGAGATGAGAGGGCTGGTAGACGGGGTTCTGTGAGTCTGTGGGCTCATCAGGAAAGCAAAGGAAAGACTCGGAAAAGCTAAAACAGTGGACCTAGCATCTCACTGCTACTTGGTGCATGATCCAGTTTTTGTGTAAACGCCAAGTCATGAGATAACGTTGAGTGTCCTCTCTGTAGGATGGTAGGAAGACATTTCATACATTTTCCAAACCTGACTCTTGATGTCTCTTACCCTTATGCTGAATGTCATGAAATTCTGCTTCCTCAGTAGGACACTAAAGTTCCTCAGAGAGAAGGCACAAAATGAGTAAGGACAGTTAAACACAATTTTAATACTGGAAGCCTTAAAATTATTTTAGTGGTTTATTGGACATTTGTTATATAGGTAATCATTGTATCTAAGTTTAGAACAAGCTTTATATATTAAAATGAGGAAGAAAAAATCTCTTAATTTTTATATTTGGACTCAGATTGTATATGCAATGTTACCTCTTTATAGAGGTATGTTTTTTGTAATTATTACTCTAAGATATTCCAGAATTCACCATTGTCTTAAGTAGCCACTGTAGAATTGTACGTGCATTTGTTTCCCTAAAGCTCTTTTCATGTTAAATCCCTGAAGGCTTTTATCAGTTTGGTAAAAATGATCTATTATCTCACCTGTCCTGCATTTATTTTACCACTTAGGTTTCATCTTGAACTTTGAGGATTAAGGATCTAGAGCCATATTGCAATATTCAGTTTCATTTTAGTAGAAATAAGTTCATGATGTGTGGTGTTCAAGCAAAGGAAGAATTGTAATATTACATAGAGAAATCTTCATGCTGGGCTCATGGGTGGCCGTTATTTCTTATTTATGCTTATGTCCTTGCCCCAGATGACAATGCACAGCTCTAGAAGCTTTCAGCAAATATTTGTTGGTTGAATGTATCTTGTCTTCCTGAGAATTTCCCAATTTCCTACTTGTCTTCTTATACAGTCGTAATAATTTAGTTCTTTTATTTTCTAGGCAATGAGTGGCTTCTTCAAGGAGAGACACCATCTGGAGACATAGAGAACATTTCCAGCCAACCAACAATTTCACTGCAGATTCCTGAGGATTGCTTCTCACTCGAAGCAGTCGTGTCTATTAGCGTGTTTCTCTATTACTGCAGTGCAGACAGCAGTGCCTGCATGATGACAGGAATTCTGTTCAGGCAGCCTTTACAAATAACTGATACTCAGCCAGGTTGCATAGATCCAGTAGAGCTCAGGCATGTGTTCTAGCAAGCCAGCTAGCAGCCCTCGGTCACAGGCCCCAGCCTCTATCCCTAGCGGCAAAGTAACTTACAGAAAAATTCTGTTTCTGCCTCTGGATTCCAAGATACCCATTGCTCAGTTCTTGTAACTGAAAATAAAGCTGTGCTTATTTATTATTCTAAACAAATTCATCCCAGCTGTGTGTTAGCTAAGTTACTGACCTTCATTTAAACCATGATAGTGAAATCTCTAAACTGTTTTGCGTAAGACTGAAGTCCACAGGATAGTAGAGAATATTATAAGATGATTTGTAGTACTGATAATAATACCAAGTGTTTTAACTAACTTTTTATACCTTTATTAACAGCTATCAACACACTTGAATATGTAAATTTCACAGTAACTTTGCATAGACTTAAGCTCCCCTTTACGTGTTTGTGTAAGGACACCTACCATTCAAGGCACAGGATCTGCTTTAAGCCAAAAAAGAAAAAAAAATACAATTTTCTTTACAGTAGAAGCTTAAAGCATGTGGTGGGTGGTTACCTATGATCTTTATTCTCTTCTGTGATTTTCTCAGTTGAAATATTTTTAAAAGAGAGTTTTGATCTATTTTTATTATAAATTATTTGTTTTAACATACCATTATTAATGCCTTATAACTTTATACACAAAAAATTGAACATTTAGACTTTCCAAGGGCTTACAGACCTGCTCCATTAACTGTTGGTGTTTTTGGGGTTTTGTTTTTGTTTTTTTGAATGAATGGACACATGGTTACCAGATAATGAATGGTTCCCAGAAATACTGACTTTCAAGAGAAAGGGGCATGGTACACTTACTGTCTATGATTAAGAATTTTTTGTGACAGTTGAATCTGATATAAATAGATATGTATGTTGTCTTGGAAATTTACACTTTACTTGTAAGCATTACATGCAGATTTGTTGGGCTTGGGATTTTTTGTTTCCCATATTTAAATTTTAAATTTTGATCATTTATCATGCTGTAAAATCACATTTAAGCCTTTAAATTGAAATTTTCAATGTGAAATACTTTTGTGTAATTAACAGGTATATTATATCCTAATATATTACTGTTTAAAATATTAGCACCAAATGCAGTAATTTGCTAACAGGTTTTTTTTTAACCCCAAAAGAAATAACCACTGAGAATATCGGAGGCTTTTTTGAAAAATCATCATTGTCGTAATTGATCTTATAACTATCTAAAAACTATTCTTATTTTTCCTAGAATGGATTCAACATGTTTGTGATTTAATCAGCTTATAGGATTTTAAAAACCTCAGGTGAACCATGTTTATTTATTCAATAAATATTTATGAACAATATGGAATAACATGCTTCCCCTCTTTATATTTATAGACAATGTGACAGTGTGCTTCTCCTCCAGAAACAGCACCACAGCTGAAGTGTGGTCTTTTAAGCATCATTGTCTGCCCATTTCTCTGTATTTTTTAGACATATGCTTTTGAGACAGTATTTACTTGTTTCATCCAGAAGGTTGGTAAAATCTCTGAAGTAAGAGAATGTATGGATCTTGACCTTGATTAGTTAATAGCCTAATAAGAAAGCTGCTTTTACAGAGAAGTATACATGTAAAATAAAACAATCCTGTTTAAAATTGTACATAATTACTTCATAAACCTTTTTCCTCCACAACCAACCAAGTAATGTTGTGTAATAAAAGGATGCATAACATGGACATTCTCTTTTATGGAGAATAGAAATTGTTATTTTTTAATCTCATCTATCATACTTTTTATTTCCATTTGGACTGGATGAGAATATTTTGGCTCATTTCCTATTTAAGGACATAAATAGTATCACTATCTAAAAGAAATAGATAACAGTTTTAGCTTGTTAATGTAGAAATAACTGATTATTTTATTTTCAGTATAATACAAGGTATGTATTATATATTTTCCATATACATTAAAAATCCAAAAATACTTTTTTAACTCTCTCTTTATTTCTCTAGGTACAATTTTAGGTTAATCTTAAGTGAATGCTAAGTAGTAGAAGCATGCAATAAGGTATTAATTTTATTATAAAGTCTTACCCCTAAAATCTATAAAGTAATGTACATCAACATAAGAAAGTGACAATAATGACATACTTTAAAAGTAGAATTTACTGTTAATCAGAAAGATTGCTTTTCCCTCCTGTGGCACATAGTTTATTTAAATGAAGAATTAGCATTAATCCTAAATCACTGTTTTGTCCTGAATAACTAAAAGTTTGCTTTTCTCTCATTTCTTGGCAATAGGTTAATATAAAGAATAGTATTTAAAATTAGAGGTTTGACTAACCTGTGTCTATGCACTCCCTGGCTGACAAACCTTGGCCCTTTCATGTATTCAGCCTGTGTGTGGCCTGGCCACCTCTCACAGAGTCTGCGTAAAGAGGAATGGAGGCAGCCCTACCCCAGCTTTTCTGACACAACCCTTCCTGTTCTTAGAGTGCTGATTTGGTTTAATCATTTTCAAAGTTAAGAGTTGAAAAGTTAAAATCCTAGGCACTTGTTTGTAGAATGCTTGCCTAGTTACAGCCACCCGTTGTTAGGGGTGCCCCTCTTCTCCCCGGGCATGTCGCTCTCAAGCATACCAAAGGATGTCGTCTCTTGAGAGCCTCAGGACCAAAAGCAAAGTATTGCAGGCGTTTCCACATCCACATCCACTCCCCTGGAGCAGCCATCGTGCATTAGAGAGCACTGCTTAAGCACAAATGGACACTCAGCATTCGAGTCCTGGGTGTGCTGTGACCTTCCTCCAGAGCAGCTGAGCTCAGCAAATACAGAGTTAGGCAAAGTTGAGAGACAAAAACTTGAACTAACATAGTTAACTCCCTCTTATTTTTAATGTGTTTGGTTACTTGTTTCCATTTGAAATAAAGAGAAGGGAGAACTTGATGCTGAGAAGTAGAAAAAAAATCAGCCATCATATTTAAATTTGACCAGTTTAAACGAAAGTGTTGTTTTTCTTTCCTTGGATTGTGCAGTGCTCATGAAAAAGATATGTTGAGGTAAATAGGACAGAATATTAGTTGATCAATTATGCTAATGAAGGCTAACCCTGTCTTGCAATTATCTTCCATTTTTAAAATTTGTAGTGATTATTCTCAGTTCCACCAGAAACACTAGGCAGTTTTTGTTTGTATAGAGTTGAAATGTGTTGTTCATCCTCCCCTCTGAATGTTGATCATTGTCATTATCTAAAAAACAAAAACCCACCACCTCTCCCGCACACCTGGAGGAGCTGTGGGCACATCATTAACCACGTAACCGTAGACAGGGGAGAAAGAACTCATTGTGGGAGGGTTCTCTCCCCTTACATTCCTAATAATATCTGTTTTCAAAGGAGGGGAGCAATACCCTTTGTGACTTCAAATTAAATTCTCTCTAGTAAGAGCTATACCTTCCTAATTGCACTTGACATAGGTTTGAGTTTTTTAAAAAGTTTAAAATCTCCCTGTTAGGGTACATTGAGAGCCATTTTAGATATCTTATATCACTGTCATTATTTTACATGTAGTTTGTGGAGAAATCGAAATCTGCTGTGTAATTGAAATTTGCATACATTTATCACTGTTTCAGATCATAACATTCCATAAGTACATCACATTGTAGAAACTCAGCTTCTTTCTCATCTTTTGTGTGGATAAAGATTGTGTTTTATTTCTGAGACCAGAGTGAGTCTGCTGTGCTGACTTCCATCCCTGCAATTCCAAAATATCATTTTATTTATTTTTTTCTTCAGTGATTGAAAATGCAGTGAAGGTCCAATTTCCAGGTTCAGCTGTTGCTATTTCTAGACATGGACTAGTTCTAAAAAAATTTACTTGTGCATTTTAAAGTATTTAATGTAGACAGAATAATATATTTTTATACAACACTTTCTACTTTTATTTCAAGACTGTATTCTCTAGTAATCTTTTTCAAGTGCATGTATTAATTGTTTGCAATGAACACAGTGGCCTTTACCAGTGTAAAAGAGTGTGATGTATGTGATCAGTGAAAGCAGGGCTATGTTTGTATTGCACGTGGAAACCTAATGCCTCTTTTCTAAAGCTTTGTACTTTTTTTCATGAAATATATTAAATATTTTCTCTCAAAAGTTATGTTTCTGTTTTTAATATGCTGTTTTAAGTATATGTCATTAGATTATTTTACTACTTAGAAACTTATAAGCCATTGATTTATTGGAACTTTTGGGGAAATAAGGCGCATAATGTTTAGCTTAAAAAAAAACTTGAACAGTCACTTCAAAATCAAATCATGCTGAAGTAATTAATATTCATATTTTTAAAACTGTATTGGAAAGAAGTCACCTATTCAGTCAATGGTACTGGGAATATTTAAAAAGAACAACAAAAGTTAAATCTCTACCTGATACTATGCACACAGAGTTTGAAAGGAATTAATGACTTAATATAAAAATAAAACTACAAAAATGCCAGAAGACGCTAAAGTATTGCATTGAAAGTTAGGATGGCATTCCTGAGAGTGACCTAAAACCCAGAAGCAATATTGGGAAGATTGACAGGTATGTTCACATTAAAAATGTTAAGCATCTGTAGAACAGAAAAGAACAGAAATTAAAAAAGGAACCGGCAAACCCAAAGAAAATATTTTCAAAACATAACATAGACATAGAATCACTGTGTGTGATATTTGAAGAGCTCCTGTAATAAGAGACACTTCAGTTGGAAAATCGACAAAGAATCTGAGGCTCCCAGAAGAGACAGTAATGAAGAGATGTGCGGTCCCACTGCGTTGAGGGGCAGATTCGTTCCTTGGTTTATGCTGTCTTCTAGTCCAGGGATGAACAAATTGGACAAGTTCTGTGCTCTGCGGCTTGTGTGGTAGTTGGGAGGGAAGACAAGAAAAGAAGTGAACAAAAGACTGATGACTCTAACAAGGTGCACAGCAGAGATCAGGCCTCAGATGTCGTTGGAATAAGAACCCAGTTCCTGGGGCTGGAGCGGTGGCTCAGCAGTTACTGGGCTTGCTTGGCATGCGCGATTTCGAACGCCAGCACCATGTACACAACAAGGTCTCAGAGCAATGAAAGCTACATGAAAAACGAAATAAAATAAAAATTGCTTCTCTCTCTCACTCTCACTGTCCCTCTCTCTAAAAAAAAAACCAGTTCCTACATACACCTAAGTGAAGCTTGGGGACCATGTAGGACAGGATCCCAAAGAGGCTCTGAACTATACTCATAACTGGCTGAGTGCAGGAGAGCCAGGGGACCCACATGCTCTCCAACTTTGTACTGTCAGACTTGAATGTTTGCCATTCGAATGTAAAATTTACCTCATTGTGGTGTTGCATTGTATTGCCATGACCATCAGTGAAGGTTAACCTTTTTCTCATCTTAACGACCAGTAGTTGCACTTGTAGAAATTGACTCCACAAAATACTTGCCTATGTGCACAAAAGTGTGTCAGCATTGTAATAGTGAAGAAACTAAAACAGCCTACATGTTCATCAGTAGGGAAATATCTAGTAACAACTGTCCATCTGTGCAGTGGATTACAGTGCAGGCAGGACAAGGAGCCACAGACACCTAACTGGACTCACTATTATGCAAAGAACACAAGTTTCAGAATGAACATGAATATGCTTTTATTTTTTGAAACTAGCTCTACGTATACTTGCACTTATGCATACGTAGTCCTTCCTTTACACACTTACGCAAGACCATAAAAATGACTGGGAAAGGGGCTGGAGCAGTGTCTCAGCAGTTACAGCACTTTCCTGGCATGCACAACTACGTGAGTTTGAACCCCAGCACCATGTACACAACAAAGTGTTAGAGCAACGAAGGCCACATGGAAAACTAAATAAACTTGATTCTTACTCTCACACTGTCCCTCTCTTTAAAAAAAAAAAAAAACAGGCAAGCTGAAGCTCGGTGCTAGAGCCCTTGTCTTGCATGCTTGAGGCGCTGGGTTCAATTCCTAGCACCACGCGCACCAAAAGAAACGCTGGCGATACATCAAAACAGACTCTCAGGTGCTGAAACTGCAAAACAATAATCCATGAGGAAAAATGATTGTTCCATGACCTTTAAAAACATGAAGTAGTATCTTAATTGTTAAAGTTTCAATTATAAATATGTGGAGAAGTGAAAAAAATAGTAAATATAATACTTATTTAGTGCACCATAAGTTATGGCACTTTAAACATTAGAATTCAGGGTTTTATTTTTCAAAAGACTTGCTGGAGTATTTCAGCAGTGCCTGCTTTCTTAGGATGTATTTATGAAGCAGAGCAAGTATCTTTTTTCTGTACCTTAGCGAATTTTCACATGCCTTTCTTATGCTTTCAGTGTTGTGAAACAGCTCCAAAAGTCTTTAAGTTCAAGTTTCATGCCAGCATCATTTCCTGTGGGGCATCCTTGCGTTGCCACCATTTTCCTCCTGTTAATAAGTTCTCTGCACCAAGATCCTCTGGCATCTCACCCATTGCCTAGCAAACCGCCAGTGTCAGCATCAGCATCCTCATCCTCAGAATCATCTCGGATTTCTCTTCCATTGTGAGCACTTTTAAACCATACATAAATCTCTTGTGGACATGCAAATTATGTGGAAATGCCCAAACTTTACATAGGGATAATTTTGTGTGTGTATGTGTGTGTGTGTGTGTGTGTGTATTTGACCAGTCGCAATTTCTAGTTTCTCTTCTTTGTGCCTCTGAAGTCAAATTCTAGTCATTCTTAGGGTATAATTTTGATAAGTAAGAACTATCTAATCAGCCTTTGTAAATGATTTAAAAATAGCTTGAGCACATTTTAATTTCAGTTGCTAAGAGAAGCCAACAGATAATATCACTGTTTTCTGTGTGTGCTCTTACTTCCCCTTATTGAAGCAATCCCTGAACGGCCATTGGCGAAGTGGGAAAATCCCTCCGAAAGGCTCACACACAAGAAGCTTTCATTTCCTCTCCTAGGTTCAGGATTTTAATTTGAGTCATCCCATTGAATAATTCTCTATCTCTAATTCTATATTTAGCATTTCATTTGAAAATGTCACCACCACCAAGTCCCTTCTTAGAATAGACACGATAAGGAGGACAAATATTTGAAGTATAGTTTATCTTCCCATCCTGAAAAGGGAAAAACAATAGCTTGCCCATGTCCAGGAAGCTGACGTGACCTCAGAACACAAGCATTGCCAGGGGGCTGGTGAGGTTGTTTACCCTGGCCCCCTGTCTTTGGGTAGCAATACACCCTAGTCAGCCTTGCAGAAAGTCCAGGAGGAAAAAACAGCTGCCTGTATTTGTTTAACTTTCGGGAGGAAGGACAGAATCGTCACCCACATGGCCACAACCTTGTTTGGTTTCCTTGCACCTTGCTGTTACAAGCTATAAGATACGCTCAGGTGTTTTTGCTGTGAATGGTAGTAATTTGTGTTAATAAAGTGCCTCTGTCAAATCTGCCACAGGGAGCGAGAGGATAGACAAGCTGCAGTTTAGTGCTCAGGAGATCAGCCATGGAAAGATAGAGGTCTACTCTGTTTTCAGATGCTGTTGTGCATACTTTATGGGAAGTACATTAACAACAACCCTGCCAGGAGATTAGTCCTTGGGTCTGATCTGTACCTTGCTGTGCATCGTAAGCGTCCCACTTGTCCAATGAACGTATATACTAGTTCTTTTTATAACCTAAGGCCTTTTTTTTTTTAAGAGAGAAAGGGGGAGAAAGAGAGAGAGGGAAAGAATCAATTTTATTTATTTCTTTCTTCTGGCCTTTGTTTTCTCCAACACTTAGTTGTGTATGAGGGGCTGGGGTTTAAACCTGGGTTCTTGCACACGCCAGGCAAGTGATGTAACCATCGAGCCACTACTTCAGCCCCCTAACCTCAGCCTTCTGATTTCAAGGTTAACCATTTCAGTTTTTAGAATTTTCTTCAGTTCAATATTAATTCCCCACATATACGCCTGCAGTGTCCTTTTCCCCTGTTTTCTGTTTGGTCAGCCCTGCCCAGTCTGTTTCCAGCAGCCTAAGTTATAAAGTCAAGATTTAAACAACACATTCTATAAAAAGGATGGCCAGTGATGGAGATGAAGGCATGCTTCCCAGATGGCACATGAGGACGTCTGAAGTCCCTCTTTCTAATGAATAACCATAACTTTTAAAAATTATTTTAAAATAACCTTTTAAAGTCTCTAAAAATTGTCCCAAGAGCATACAGAAAATGCAACATTTATTCAAGAAAATCTAAACCTCAGAAAGAGCCAGGACCCACTGCCTCCCTCCTCTGCCACAGATCAGTGTAATGGAAACTCCACTCACAAGTGTGGCCGAGAACTTGGGACTCCCTTTCCCCAAGTTTCCAGTAAAGGATTAACTAATTCCCCAGGAAAGGAGAGCTTGACCTCTGCTGGGGAACCAGTCCTTTCTGTAAAGACAAGGAAAGTTTTTGTAAAGATAAAAATGACTGAAAATGACTCAAGAAGAAATGGAAAACCTGAATAGACCTATAAAAGTAAACAATTAGCAATTTTCAACATACAAAAATCCCCCCAAATGAATGACTTCACTGACAAATTCTACTAAACATTTAAATAAGTAATATCATTTCTCTACAAAATTCTTTCAAAAGATAACGCAGAATGCTTTCTGATTCATTCTGTGAGCCTGATACCAAAACCAAGAAAAAAACATCACTAGAAAACTACAAATCAATGTCTCATGAATATAGATGCAAACTTTCTCAATAAAAATTCTAAAATTATTTTTGCAATATATAAAAAGAATTATGACTATTGTATAATAAAGAGTTTGGTATTTTCCAGTGTTCCTGGCATGGAAACTAAAATTTTAAAACCCTTAGAATTCCTTGAGTGGTAGAGATGCATTTGTTATTTATGGGTTTCTTAGATCACACATGAATTTATGCTGAATCATTGTATGTCGCTATGGAGCTTCAGGATGGGGGCTGGAAAAACCAAATGTGTGATTAAAAGGTTGGGGCTTTGAGATGTAATATCACCCTGACCTCCTAAACTCCAGGGAGGAGAGGAAGGGTCTAAAGGTTGAGCTCAATCACATGGCCACCGTTCAATAAATCATGCCTATGTAATGAAATCCCACTACAAGCCCTGGATACAGTTAGAGCTGCCTGCTTGGTGACAATATGGATATGCCAGGAGGGTGACACTCCCTGACTCCATGAGGAGAGGGCACAGAAGCTTCTAGACCTTACCCTGTATGACTTCATTTGGCTGTAATCATAGGTATAGCATTTTCCTGAGGTCTATGAATTGTTCTAATAGATATTCCAACCCAAGAGCCAGATGGGGATGCTCCATATTTGTAGAAGATTACTCTGAAGTGAGGGCAGTCTTGTTGTGGATCATGCCGTTTAACTTTGGCTGGTTAGTGCCAGAGTTGAATTGCAGCACACCAGCTGATGTTAGGATAATGTCCAACTAGGATTAATTCCAGGTAGGCAGAGTCAATCAAACATCCAAAAATCAATTAATAATATATCATATCAATGGAAACTAGGAAAAGAGAGATAGAACAAATTCTTCCCTGGAACCTCTGATAGTATAGCCCTGCTAACACCTGGAGTTTGGACTTAAAAGTCTCCAGAACTGTAAAAGAAAAAACAAAACAAAATAACTGGGGGTCAGGGGTGTGGTTCAACAATAGAGTGTTGCCCAGATATGCACAAGGCACTGGGTTTGATCCCCAACACTGGAAGGGAAAAAAAAGGAAAAAAGTATTTAAAGTCACTCACGGCTGCCCTAAAAAGCTAATATAATAACTACTTAGCTCTATGCAAATATTTACTGTAGTTTAAACTACACACCCAATATTAAATTCTAACTTACCAGTTCTAGAGTTAAAATTTTACTTCAAAAGCAATGTTAGAGGGGCTGGAGCGGTGGCTCAGTAGTTTCAGCGCTTGCCTGGCAAGCACGAGGACCTGGGTTCAAACCCCAGCACCATGTACACAACTGAGTGTTGGAGGAACTAAAGCCATGTGAAAAGCTAAATAAAGTTGTTTTTCTCTTTCTCTGTCTCTCTCATGTCCCCTCTCTCTTTAAAAAAAAGAAAAATAAAGCAATGTAAGAGATGTCCCAATCCCCAACCATTGCTAATGTCAGTGAATTATATCATATTCTCTAACAATTATATTTGTTTCTTGTGTGTAAAATGTATATGAATTTGGAGTAAAATCTGCATTTTTTTTCCAGTCCAGATAAATTTTTAAAATTTTAAACATGCTGAATTCACTTATTCTAACAATTTTTTGGTAGCCTTTAGCATTTTCTCTATGTAAGATCATGCCACCTGCATAGACAATTGTACTTCTTTCCTTAGAATTAGGATGCCTTTTATTGCTTTTTCTTGCCTAATTGCTCTACCTAGGACTTCCAGTGCTTTGTTAAGTAGAGATGGTGAAAAGGTGCATTTTTGTCTTTTCCTGATCTTAGGGAAAAAACATTCAACTTTTCACCATTAAGTATGATGTTACCTGTGAACCTTATTAAGATTCATTCCTTCTATATCTAGTTTATTGAGAGTTTTTATCATGAAAGCATGTTCAATTTTGTTAAATAACAATGAATATGTAGAAATAACCTAAATGCCAGTGACATAAATAGATTTTAAAATGTGATATATTCATACAAGGGGATATTATTGAGCCTTGGAAGAAGGAGATCCTGGCATTTGCAACCACATAAATGGACCTGTAGCACATTATCGCAAGTGAAATAGCCAGATAGCACCTGGAGAGTTATGTTGATGGCTGGACTTGCACAGTAGGTTTCAAGACCAAAAGGCTGGTTTCAAAAGAGGAAGCACCCCCAGCAGGAGGAGGCACAGTTCCTGCATGGTACCCAGAAGGCAGCCAGGCCAGGGCTCATTCCAGGGACTCTGGGGCCTTTCAGCTCCAACGAGTGCTTGGTATACACTTGCCACCCAAAATGCTTTTGAAAATGTCTGCTTACAACAAATCTCTTCTAAACTTGTATATCCACTTTAAATATGTGTATAATATAAAATATTTTTGGAATTTCCTTGACAATTCCAATTGAGACACCAATGAGGCAAAACCCATGGGAAAATAAAGACATCATGAAAGCACAGGGCTGTCGCACAGCCCACACGTAGGACTGGCAGGCTGGGTGAAGGCCTAGGTGACTTTGGGCCGTTCCTGACCTGCTCCCTAATTTCTGGTTATATTTGTCCATGATCCAGAGGACATTTATCTCCCAGGGAGCCACATCACATGTCTCCATATATGGAGAAGAGGTTTTCACTAAAGAAAAGTATTCTCCAAGCTATTAGAGACAGAGAGAGTCAAGGTCCCTTTACCTATGAAACATGAAATGCAAAGACTTTAGAGTCTTCAGGCCACAGCTGTTGGTTCATCAGAGTTCCCACTGGGTCAAGCAAAGAGAGAGGGTGGAAGAATCACTCTGATTCTCTCCCACCACCTAAGGATCTTCTCCAAGTGTGCGGTGGCAGTGAAATTTGCTAAAAAGAGTGCGTGATAAGTGTTCTCACCACCAAAAAAAGGGGAAAGCAACTATATAAGGGGATGGACATGTTAATTAACTTGATTAGAGGTGCATATCAAATCTACTTGTGTAACTTTCAAATACAGTAGAAAAGATTGAAGTTCAAAATAAAGTAAAAAATTATTAGACAAAAAGCATTGTTTTCAGATGTCTGTGTCGCTGACACATTTACTTATTTTTTTCTCATTTTCTGCCATTGTTTGTGCTATTCAAGTTTGTTCTGCAAACTAGGTCTTTTAATCAACTAATCCTTCAGAAACAACATATGGTAGCCAGATTAAAGATTAAGACAGTGATGTAAAATTGGTCTTTGTCAAAGACTATTAGCTTGCCTTTTCCTGACCTCAAACTTTATCCCAAGTGAACATTCATCTAAGTGAATAGTTTCTGCCCCCCCCCAAAAAAAGTAAGAAACACCTAGAGGAAATTCATGAGCATGTTCCCAATCTGCCTTCTTTTAAAATATTCCTGTAGAGATCATAATTCTGTGGGAGGTAGAAGGAAGAAATTTTTTAAAGACAACCTTAAGCCACTGAAAGAAAATATTTCCTTTAAAACTATGGATTGTCCTACCATTTGTTTTATGAAGGGAAATCCAACAATGGTCTCTCTTTCAGGAAACTCTTGATTTTATTTACTGTAGGGCAAAGAATAGGTGCAAACAATGGTAAATAAGGGCAGGGCCAAAGTAAACTGCCATGGCTTGGTGAAAACTCCCTTACTCAAGTTAGAGGCGCTCTTGAATCTTCCATGTCTGTGTAACAGGCACCAAACTCTCACCTGAAAGATTCAGATTCTTGCTTAAAACCGTGAAGAAAAAGGGCTAAATTCAACAGAAATATCTTTTCGTTTGTTCCCTGGATGCCTTAAGATTTTGGGAAGTGGGGGGCTGGAGTGGTGGCTCAGCGGTTACGGCACTTGCCCGGCATGTGCGAGGATGCGGGTTCAAACCCCAGCACCATATACATACAGAATTAAGTGTCAGAGCAATGAAAGCCATGTGAAAAAACTCAATAAAAAAAAATTGATTCTCTCTCTCTCTCTCTCTCTCTCTCTCTCTTTCTCACTGTCCTTCTCTCTTTAAAAAAAAAAAAATTGGGAACTGGAGTGGTGGCTTAGTGGTAGAGCACTTGCCTGGCATGCATGAGGACCCAGATTCCATCCCCAGCACCACATGTACAACTAAGTGGAGGAAAAACAAAATCCAGATGAAAAAATAAAATTAACTCTCTCTCCAAAAAAAAAAGCTAAAAAATTTATAAAATATGATAGAGTAGAGCATGGTGGCACATGCCTGTAATCCCAGTTATCCAAGAAGCTGAAGCAGTAGGATCACAAGTTCAAGGCCAGCTTCAGCAACTTACAGAGTCCCTATCTCAAATTTAAAACAAAAAGTAAAAAAAAGACTGGGATGTAAATCAGTGGTAAAGCACCCTTGGGTTCAATCCCTAGTACCAAAAACTAAAGTAAAATATGATCAATGACTATATTTTATGTATATATATATATATACATTTGCCACTGTAATGACAGTCAAGATAATGTTTTGATAAAATGCACATTGAACTTTGTAGTTTTGTGAAAAGAACCAGAATGATACACTTGATCCAAATCCAGTTCAGAGCTCTGGACTCCTGGCTCGCTCAAAGTTAAAGTTGAATCTGAGCCTTATTACTGTGCACAGTCACTTCCCAGCTCCCACCTTGCCCAACCCCAGCAGCACTCAGCAATTCTGGTTACATGGTGGGCATAATATTGGTCCCCCAATGCCCTGGAACCTCTGAATGTGTTGCCTTATGTAGCGAAAGAGACTGCAGACGTCATTAAAGACCTTGAGGTGAGAGATTATTCTGAATAATTGGGGGGCCCAATGCAGTCACAATGGTCCATAGAAGAGTCAGAGAGATGGGACCACAGAAGCAGAGTTTGGGGTCTCGATAACGCTAGAAGGAATCATAAACTCTGGAAGCTGGAAAAGGCCAGCAAGCAGATTCTATCAGAGAGCTTCCAGAAGGCTCCCAGCTGCCTCCTGAGACAGTCTGGACTGCTGACCTCCTGAACTAAGCAATAAGTCACCATGTTTGTGATAATTTGCCATAGCAGCAAAGAAAACTAATACAGATGGAAAGTTCTGGTTTCAAAAAGAAAAGGAGGCTCTCCCTTTCTCTCTCTCAAAAAATAAAAAAAAGGAGGGATGGAGAGAGAGAAGGCTTGGAGCCTCTCCTGCCTCAGCCCAGCAAATGTGTGTGGTACGTTGCGTTGACCTAATTAATAGGATTGCTGTCCTGGAGAAGGCTGGCAGGGTGAATTCCAAGGCCAGGAATTCCAAGGCCAGGTGGGTGCTCTGTGCCTCAGCTCTAGCTCTGGGCAGAAGGCGTTCATTATCGCATTAATGGTTTGTCATAGTTTTCTATTATCCCACCATCCTCCATTATATCATCAAGCCACTTATAACCTCCCATTCAGCTCCAGCTCTTGTCCCGCCGTCCACTTTTTAAAAAATGATGCATGAAATAAAGCCTCCTTGAGTGTTTCATGAAGAAGAGTAAATATAAGAAGGATTAGGAGGATAGCAGGAGGAGCCCTCATTTTGTGGGGGCGAGCATATCTCAGCAACAAAAGCCTGGGGCTTCTCACTGGTCCTTCTTCCAGGTGTTGGAGCTGATGGAGGCAGGCAGCTTGTGTGGGAAATGAATCAGGGGAGGGGTCCAGTTGATCCAAGCTTTCATCCTGTTTACATGGCATTTGAAGGTTATCTATACCTTGACAAATAAGCAGTTCAACCAACTTGCTGCTTAATTGGTGGCCCATTTTCTAGCTCTACAAGGCAGCTCCCTCATCTAAAGAGGACAGAGATGGGCAATTGATTTTCAAGTGCTTCTTGTTGGGGTGGGCGGCTTTCAGGTGGAGCATATTCCAGAAGTGTCCTCAAGAAGAAAAGAAGCCTGGGCTCCTACTGAAACACCCGAGACACCCAGTCTGCTGCATGGAGACAAGGATGTGCCATTTGGAACTAAATAGGAAAGTTCCAGAACTTTTTGCAAACTACCTTCCATCATTCTGATTGAATGTTAGGTAAGTTTTGTGAGCCGTCTGGATAAAAATCAGAGGGTTCACTTGAAGACATTTTTTCACCCCCAGCCCATTTAACCTCTATGCTCATGGGACTGGTATTGGGCAGCAGCACTAAAAGCCCAGTGAATACTGGTGAGATGGAAGCTGGCATCCTTGTGTCACCCCAGAGCACAGCTGGGAGTGGTCCTCCCCTGTACAGAAACATCTGGGATGAAAGGCGTACCTTCCTGTGGTCCTCTTTACAAAGTGGGACCCCCAAAGAGGGAAATCATAGCCCAGGAGAACTGGTTGTGGACTCAGGAGCCCAAGGGACTGTGGGGTCCAATTAGTAGAGCCATCACATCTCAGTCAGAAATCCATGGTGTTTCACTGATGCATGGTCCCATTGTCAGTGGCTACTATGGCCAGAACATGTGCTCACCCAGTATTTGCATGTGGGTAACCGCATCCCCCGGGGAAAGCCGTGTTAAGAGGCGAAGCTTTGCAGAGGTGAGTCATGAGAGTTCTGCCCTCACCAATGGGATGGATGTCCATATCAAAAAGGCTGAAGGAGCTCCCTTGCTGCTTATGAGGATACCACAAGAAGCCACGACCCTTTAAGAACAGGCCACAGAATCTGCCGGCACTTTGATCTTGGCCTCTAGAAACATTGTGAGCAATGTTTCTTTTTTTTTTTTTTTTAATAAATTGCCCAGCTCAAGACACTTGTTACAGCAGCCTGAAAATGGACTGAGACAGGTTTAGAACCTGGTGTCCAGAAAGCCCAGCTGAGGCTCTCCTCTGCCAGGACAGCAGCCTAGTCTTATTTCTTATTCTACAGGTGTCTCGAAGGCTATTCAGAAACTCTCGCTGAGATTTTCTCACCCTACACATCAGAAAAATTGGGGGGAGGGGAATGATATCCTTTCATCTGCTGTTGACTTTGCCAGAAGACTGATAAAATGTTTCTGTGCCCAAAACAAAATGCTCTTGCTTCCCGAGATTAAATCTCTTGTTTACTTAGTGTTTAATCCTGGACACAGCAGGAGGTGTCCTTGTCATCTGGTTTCCTCCTAGGAAGGGTAGAAGTGAGCAGAGACTTTTTCAGATTCTGAAGTTGGCCTGATGAGACCTGTCAGTGCCACTTTTCTCAGAAATCCCGGAGAACAGCTGATGTTCTTTATACTACATACCCAGCCCTGAGGCCAGGTGCATTTTGTCCCTTTATCATCACATCACCAAGAAGTGAGGATTGTCATTATTCCCATTTACCAGTGAGGAAACAGAACCCAGGAGAGGTTAAAAAATGTCCAAAGTCAGCCTACCGGTGCCGTGAACCCAGGTCTGGCCAAGGCCACAGCTGAGGGGATTGCTTCACCTTGGACAACCAAACCTTTTTATTAAAGTGTTATCAGTGTAGAATCTGACATATTAAAATTACATGTGAGCTCAAAACACTTCAAAGTCCTTGAGAAGACAAACGGCATATTAATTACAAATGTTATTTTTCCATTTTAGCAAATCCCAAATAGACCTTCCTCTCCCAAGCAATTTTCTATTGCTCTAGGTCGAAAGCAATGAAATCAGGTTTCCTTTAAAATAGTCCAATTCTGCCCTTATGTGCATTCAGGTCAATCTGGACTTTTTACCAAAAAGACTACTTTTGTTTATTAAAATGCGAAAAGGAATTGTAAAAAGCAACAAATTAAACAGTCATCATTTCCAGCAGTCTTCAGAAATAGACTCACAATAGAGTTAAAGGAAGACATGAGGAAACCACATCCAGCTCTCATTAAAGTCACTAATTGTCCCCACCTAACAAACAAACATCAGCCTCCAGGAGAAAAAAAAAAAAAAGCCAGATGTCTTCAATGTCAGGCCAGGCATTTCTTTCTGTTTGTAATCCAAATGGGTCCTTTCTTTGAAGTCCCTTTCTTCTGCAGGCACAGATACAATATAACTTAATTTGGGGCATCATCAGCGTAGTGTTTAATGCCAGCTTCAGAAATACTGTAGCCTCACTCTACTAGGATTAGGCACTTGAAAGGGTTCTTTTTTCATTTGAAAACTGACCCTTTTCAATTCCCAGTGATTTTAATAGTGCTTTCTCATAATCCCCATTTCACTCACTGGGAATTGAAGAGGGTGGGTGCTTTGCATTTGCAGGAGAGGGTAAACTGCCTTGCAGGAGGTTGTGTTTCCCCACAGGCAACATTTTTTGTTTTGTTTTTCAGAGAGAGAGGGACAGTGAGAGACAGAGAAAGAGAAAAGCAATTTTTATTTAGTTTTTCATGTGATTTTCATTCCTCTGACACTTTGCTGTGTACTGGTGCTGGGGTTTGAACTCACGCATGCAAGGCAAGCGTCGTAACCGAGGAGCCAATGATCCAGCCCCCCACAGGCAACGTCTCAGGCAGCTCTGAATGCAAGGCATTGTGTAGCCTGACTCTGTGCAAAAGACAGGGGAAGAAGCTAACTGGAGAACTAGAAAATAGAAATATGCCATTCAGACAGCCGAGGGTCCTGTGAGTCCTGCTGATGCGCTTCTAATTCAGGGCGGGAGGCGGTGGAAGAAGTGGGCTGGTGAGAAAATGAAAAGCGCATTTTAAGCCAGGGAGAGTTCCGAGATCTTATTTATGCTTGGTGGTTGCAGAAGGCTTAAAAATCACCCGAGTGCTTGGGAGACCAGGGACGGGAGGGATGCAGCAATGTCCTAGGGGTTCAAGGGCTTACAATTCTGCTTTGGGCCCTAGGACTGCCCTGCAGCAACCGGGGCCCAGCCGGGGAAACACAGGGCACCAGGCTCACAGACAGATGTCCTTGAAACTGCCTCCCATTGCTGGGCAGTGCAGGGAGCGTCTATGCCGGTGAAGCATCCAGATGCTCAAGCCAGAGGAACTCTTTTAGGATTCGGAGGTCCAGGCTGATGTCTGCAGGACATTGAAGAGGCCAGCTTGAAAGACAAAGCCAACCAGAATATCCCCAACTGGTCCCCTCCACAGAGTTCAGAGGATCTGAATTTTTCTCCTTTATGCAAATCCAAATAGCTTTTTTTTTTTTTTAGGACTGAGGACTGAACTCTGGGCCTTGCTCGTGCTAGGCAAGCACTCTGCCACTGAGCTAAATCCCCAACCCCCCAAATAGCTTTAAGAAGAAAAAATGTAAAAATACGAGTATCCATAACCCCCCTGGAGTCGTGGTGTGAAATGTGAATTAATGACTGCCATCGTGTGAGTAGGTCATCCCTGAAGAAAACCGCGTAGATGTCCCTCCTATCAGAATAATGGACTTGAATCTGGAACTGAAATTGAGTATTTTCACCTCCTGCCTCTTGCTAGGTCAAGATAACTAAAAGTTCACAGAGTGGAAATGTCCAACCACTTTACTAAGCATACAGCTCCAAATTTCATTTTTCTTTTTCCCAGGAATCCTCTGCCATATCATTATTAATCAAGGCAAAGTGTGTGATATGGTAGCGATGCAAAACTTACATAAAACCACTTAGTCCTTGATTTTTTTCCTCTTTGTTCCTTTTCAATTAACTTTTTTGAAAAAACATTTTTTTCCCAAACATCTCCCACTTCAGGAAAAAATCTGACAACCCCTCATAAGCCTTCATTTGTGACAAATCTGTGATTATGTTTCAGCAGCCTTGTCAAGAGACACACACGCAAGCTTTTCATGGCCTTGCTTTTAAAGAGGGCAGTGAACTCACCAATGTGAGAGCTTTCTGCACCTCAGAAAAGGGGGAAGGGAATGATAACCATCACCTTAGAGCAGGTGGTGGTTATCACTAATAAATAAAAGCAAAATAAATAAGCACTCCAAGCTAGCCACTTCATCGAAGACGGTCGGTGCAGGCCTAACTCTCCAGGGAACTACTTCAAGGGAGGGTAAAGTGTCCAGTTGGATGGATGCCATGGTGGGGGGCTGGGGAGCAATGCTCCTGGGACCCAGAGGACACCAAGTTTTGTTCCGGGAGCTCTGGAACGCAGCTGTCAGTGGATGCAACAGGAAGGCAGATTTTGTCTGATTATAGAGAAGAACTTTACAACAATTAGACATGTCTGTAAATGGATAGATGGGAAAAAAAAACCCATTGTATTCTCCATCACCGGAAGTGTGCAAGCCTAGGCCTGGTGAACATGTGGCAGCAAATGGGTGTAAAGTGTTTCTCCTTTGAGTTGGTGGTGAAATTAGATAGCAAAAGGCCTGCGGCGTCCTCCAGCTCCAAGAAGCCATGAGAAGCAAGGTTCTTGGCACAAAATAGGTTCTCTGAGGTTCTTCCCAGCTGAGATGGTGTCAGTTGTGACCTGGAGCACCTGCTCCAGGTGGAGGTGAATGTTGGAGGTGAAGCACACCATCCCAGTTCACCATCTGATCCAGAAAGAGTTACCGAATTCCTAATCCCGGCTCTGAAGTCTTGCTCTAAAGTCTCTCCTATAATCCACAGGTAAGAGGCAAGCTGGGAGAACACTGCCCACCAAGATCTTAGACCACCACCACTGCTCAAAGCAAGTATAGATGAAATGCCTTAGGCCAAAACATTTTTAACATAGAAGGTTTTCTGAGTCTTATTTCAGATAACATCACTTAAGGACAGAATTGGGCAGTGCCTCAGGGTTCTTACTGTGGAATATAAGGGCACTCACCTGGAAAGTTATGTTGATGGCTGGACTTGCACAGTAGGTTTCAGGACCAAAAGGCTGGTTTCAAAAGAGGAAGCACCCCCAGCAGGAGGAGGCACAGTTCCTGCATGGTACCCAGAAGGCAGCCAGGCCAGGGCTCATTCCAGGGACTCTGGAGCCTTTCAGCTCCAACGAGTGCTTGGTATACACTTGCCACCCAAAATGCTTTTGAAAATGTCTGCTTACAACAAATCTCTTCTAAACTTGTATATCCACTTTAAATATGTGTATAATATAAAATATTTTTGGAATTTCCTTGACAATTCCAATTGAGACACCAATGAGGCAAAACCCATGGGAAAATAAGGACATCGTGAAAGCACAGGGCTGTCACACAGCCCACACGTAGGACTGGCAGGCTGGGTGAAGGCCTAGGTGACTTTGGGCCGTTCCTGACCTGCTCCCTAATTTCTGGTTATATTTGTCCATGATCCAGAGGACATTTATCTCCCAGGGAGCCACATCACATGTCTCCATATATGGAGAAGAGGTTTTCACTAAAGAAAAGTATTCTCCAAGCTATTAGAGACAGAGAGAGTCAAGGTCCCTTTACCTATGAAACATGAAATGCAAAGACTTTAGAGTCTTCAGGCCACAGCTGTTGGTTCATCAGAGTTCCCACTGGGTCAAGCAAAGAGAGAGGGTGGAAGAATCACTCTGATTCTCTCCCACCACCTAAGGGTCTTCTCCAGGCTTTCCCCTACTTTTTCCCAACACTCACTCCAAGTGCCAGTGAGAATCCCCCCAAAGCATTTGTTGGTGCCCATTCCGTGACCTTCATCATGTTCCATCTCCCGTTCAGTTCTACAGCCCAGGGCTCCTTGACAATTCTGAGCTTTCTGTCACCTGTACAGTCTCCCATCCAAAGCAGGGCTTCAGGTAACCAATGTAGCTAACGTATGGCTCAGGTTGTGACTCTTCCGGGTATAGCTACATGGCAATGGGAGATCCTAGAATTGAAATCCTACTGTGCAGTCTATTTGAGGCAGAGGAGGAAGCTGCTCAGAAGAATGTCTGGATTCGGAAAACCCTGACAGCATGTCATCCGGCATTTCCTGACTGACAGAATGCATGAACTAAAAAGGGATACAATATTTTGTCACAGAGCTATTTTGAAAAATTCAGGATTTGTGGTTGCCAAAGTTTACTAATTTTTCAAATTGTAGAGATCAATAAATGATCCCTACTTGTAAAACTGGTTATGTCCTCTACTAACATCTTTTCCTCCACTTCCTCAAATGCTTTGCCTGATGCTTTGCTACTCCATTGAAGGAGGCTAATTTGAGGCTGGTTACTTGAATACTAGTTTTATGTCTGTGATTAGACTGTAATCTCCCTGGTAGCATGGATCTTGCCCTAACTATCTCTACATCCATGGTGCATAGTGGTGGGCCCATAGCAGTTTGCTCAACAAGTATGGAATGGATGGATGGATGGATGGGTGGATGGGTAGATGGATGGATGGATGGACGGATGAATGGATGGATAGATGAGTGGATGGATGGATAGATGAGTAGATGGATGGATGGACAGTTATATCCCAGTGTAGTCCACAACTCAAACTACAAGTGATGTGGGGTCAGAGACTACAGGCAGATGAATTTAAGGAGAATATAGTAGAAGCAAGTAAAGAGAGAAACAGAAGGCAGAGCCCTTTGCTCACCTGATTGGACAAAGGATTTTTCCATCTGATTTCTCTGGAAGAACAGGGAAAGAACTGGAGAGAATCTCTCCACCTATCTTTCTCTGTCTGCCACGGGAGTGTGTCTGGATCAATTCTCAGGTCTCTTCCATGTTCAGAGCCCACTGGACCACAAATTGTGAGTTAATGGTTATTGGACCCTGACAGGTGTAAGTAATATAGCTGCTTTCACCATGCAATCAGCTAGACAGTGGAAGGCATTTCCAAGCCCTAGTGGAAGGAAAACCCTGAAACCTTCATCATGATTCACATGCTGAGCTTCTTGTCCTCCCACAAGAAGAAACTCTTGCATTTCAAAAACAAACAAACAAACAAACCTGCAAATTTGAGCACGCACTGACCCTTTACCATGGCATTGAGTCTAAAGAACATCCATTAAACCTCTCATTTTTTTGTAAGACATTGCCAATTTCTCTGTGAGAACAAGTCCCATAGCCATCCCACGGCACATACTGCTGAGAACCCTATCCTGGTTCTTGTTATAAGCCAGTACGGTTACAGGTAGTGAGACTACCCAAAACTCTACAGTCATGTGTGCATACATGGAGTTGCTATGAACTAATTGCCCAAATGCATTCAAATTCAAGAGCTTGAGTAGGAGAAGGGCAGAGAGATTTAAATCTTTGGCCTGTCACATAGAAGAACGTCTCACGTCCTGAAGCCCGTGTCCTGTCATGTTAAGCATCTGAGATCAAGGGCAATGAATTCACTGTGTCCCTCTTCCTCCTCCAGCCCTGTGTTAGGGCTGTTGGTTCTGAATTAAGGAAGATAGGGTATGTGTGTCCAAGAGGGGAAGACTGAATCTTAGATAGAGCCTCTGTGAGCAGAGAGAAGGGTCCAACTTGGGGTGGTTGTGCATCTTGACTCCTTATCCAAAGCCACTTCAACACTCCTTGGACATCAGGGAAGTCAGTGCTAGACTCTTTTTCAAGAGAGAGAATGCCTGTATTGGTTTCCTGGGGCTGCTCGAACAAGCTGGGCAGCTTGAATCAATGCCAATTTAATCTCCCGCCTGAGGGCTAGAAGTCTGACTCAAGGTGTGGGCGGGCCATGCTCCCTCTGAAGGATGCAGGAAGGAGTTCTTCCACGACTCTGCCTTGCTTCCGGCAGGTGCAGGTGATCCTTGGCAATCCTTGGCTGGCTTTTCCATCCTCCTCTTCACGTGGACTCTCCCTGTGTTCATTCACTGTCTCTCTGTTCTTATGCCTTGTTTTAAAGACATCTGTCATCAGATGTAGGGTCTACCCTAATCTAAGATGATCTCAACTTTACCTAACTAATTACATCTGCAAACACCCTAGTTCTAAATAATTTATTGTGTGCAGGGGTGGAGGTAGGTGCTGCTTAACCCATGGCAAAACAGCAAAGGGCCAAGTGCACAGCCCTGAAATCAAGAGATCTGGGTTCAAGGTGTCACTGTTACTTACTGGCTGTGTGGAGTTAGACAAATCAAACACTCCATGCCTCTATCTCCTCTGCTATAAAACGGAAGCAATAATGATGAGGCTATCTGCATCTCGAGCTTGTTGTGAGACAGCAGAGAAGACTGAGGGCGTTGTGGGGGTGTCTGCGGCGGACAAATGCATGGAAAGTGAGAGTGGAATGTGGTGGCCAGGATCTGGGGAGGGGAAGATGGGGAGCTGCTCTTGTTCCATGGGTATAGAGGTTTAGATTTGCAAAATGAAAATGTTCTAGAGATCTGTTGTACCATAATAACACTGCACTGTGCTCTTAAAATTGATAAGAAGAGGGGACTGGATTGGTAGCTCGACAGATCTGGCGCTTGCCTGGCAAGCACGAGGACGCAGGTTCAAACCCCAGCACCATGTACACAACTAACTGTTGGGAGCAATAAAAGCCACCTGAAAAACTAAATAAAATTGATTCTCTCTCTCTTTCTCTTTCTCTCTCTTGCTTTCCTTTCTCTTTAAAAAATTGTTAAGAGGGTACATTTGTGTGATATGGTTTTACCAGTTTTTTAAGAACTAATCTTCCCATTCTAAAAATGCGATTCTACAATGACGCTCTAGAAATAGTGTAAGACAACAATCTATAAGCCTGATATAAATTATTCTTAAGTAGCTATGATTTAGAGAGATCTACGTCCCTCTGTACCACCATCTCCATGGGGAAGTAAGAGCTGCATTTAATTTGGTGTCCAAGTGTTTCTTAAAGCCTCTTTTAGCCCTGGGGCATTCTGAACAGCGGGTACCTTTTTTACAGCTGGAATAAGTCTCCCAGTCACAAGTTTGTGTGCACATGGTGGACAAAGCAAAAAGACAGTCCTGCATAGGGCATATCGGAGAGAGCTGGTCATCCCTCATGACCACCCATGGCTGGCCACCATCTACTGCTACCTAATCATCCTCTCTGTGTCCCACACCCAGACAACTGCATCCCCCAGACACATGGGCTTCCTCTCTGACTCTGAGACTCAACTTTACGTGAACTTAAGTATTCTTTTTATTTTTTTTAAAGAGAGAGAGAATCAATTTTACTTAGATTTTCATGAGGCCTTCATTGCTCCAACACTCCCGTGTCCCTGTGCATGCCAGGCAAGCACTGTAACCATTGAGCCACCACTCCAGCCCCTTAAGTATTCTTTAAAGGAGTAAATCAACCCCCTTTCCTCCTCACCTTTAATTTTGTAAATTAAGTATTCTGTGAACAGCGTTTCCCGCAGGCAGCAGCGGCTCTACAATCACACCAGGATTGGTCTGAAGCCCCTGCCTAAGGAAACCTACCCGTTGCCCCCGCTGCTTTCATACGGTCTCCCGCAGGAAACCCATTTTCACTTCACCCCTTATTTTACACAAGGAGCTGCAGATGATTGGGATGGGGTCAGATGCTCCCAGTGAGCCGATTTCCAGTAAGGGCACTCAAGTGAGTGAGTGGGAGAAGCATTGCCCTGCTTCACATCAGGGTCTCCCACTCTGAAAGCTTGGGCTCAGGTCTATACCAGTGTGGCTCGCAGTCCAGAGTATCCGTGAATGGAGTTTGAATGTTTTTGAGAGACTCTCAATTGAGGTTTTTGTGTCCTCATTTGGGGTTTTCGGCTGTGTTTGAACTGAGCCCCACCCAGCTAAAAAGAGAAAGAAAATACTTACTGCATTTTTTTACTTCAGGATTCAGCCAGATATGGACCAACCTTTATTGTCGATGGCACCAGGTTCCGTACCATCTGTTCAGCCTGGAGACTCCAAGCAGCTCTCCAAAGCCAAGAGCCTTGGGTAGGCTTGGGGTTCAGCAGAGGCCAATTTGGATCTGACAAGTGCATTTCAGGACACCTCCTAACACTGAAAACATTTATCAGAATGGGTTCAAGTCCAAATTAACATCAGATGAATTTAGCCACCGAGCCCCCATTTATGTCATAAGATCACACATTTTTATAGATCTGGAAAAGATCTAGCTCAACCTCCTCGTCCTATGAATCTGGAAACCAGGAGGTCATCAAAGGACACACTGCTGGTTGGTAACAGAGACTCGGCCAGAACCCAGCTCGGGCTCCTGACTCCCAGCATCATCTTCTCTCCACTATAGCCTGTCAGAGTTTCCAGATAACCAAAGCATGGACAAGACCCTGCCAGCAGCCCACCAGCGTAGGTCAATATTTGCTACGACAAAATGCCAGCAGAGCCTAGAGATTTTGAAATCTGCCTTCATGTGAGTCCATGTGTCCAACTGGAAAAAGATGGTTTTTTACTTTCCTGTAAGTGATTAGGAATATCTGCAGATTTAGTTTGTCCAGTGTTGAGTGTTTTGTACTCCTTTACCAAATTCACATCCCATAAATGTTTCAGAAACATCCAACCCCTTTCTCCTGCTTCTTCACCCCTGGCAAGGCCCCACATGACAAACGTGTTCTGGTCCCTTGAGGCAGGCTGACCCCAGGAAGCAGAATGAGGAGGGATTTTCTGCCATTCAGTCCCAGAGCCCTACTTAGTGTAGACATTGAACCACAGGTCAGGACACCCAGGTGAGAGTCTGGGTCTGACTCTGTTGGAAAGACTCACTCCTGGCCCAGCCAACAGAAGCCAGAGGATTTACAGGCCTCCAGCCCTGGGCTCTCCGTTTCAGCTCAGGGGTGGAGCTGTCTCCTGGGTTTGTATCTGTGCTTCGTTCTGAGCCTTAGTGGTCGCCTGCCATGGCATTGTCTGCTGGGGTCTGCGCTTTGCTTTCTCCAAACTCACTTGCTCACTCTGCTCTGCAACCCAGTGACAGACTTCCTAGTACTTAGATCTGGATGCCCCATCCCTGCCCACCTCTTGGGGCCCATGACTATCTTGGGCTTGACTTTCCAGTGCTAAGAGTCTAGCACTTGGCTGGGTGGGGGCAAAGCACCTGATGGTTCTGATTCTAGATGTCTGCAGATCCCCAAGCCGATCCCTCTCGCACTGGGGACCACTACACTGAATGGCTGTCTGGCTTTCTTCCCCATCTTAGATGGGTCTGCCTCCCTGCCTGCCACATGCCACCCCTCCTGCAGCCCTGGAGTAGACCCAACTCCAGAGTAAAGCTACCCTGTCTTACTGAAATCAAGGGAGGCAGGTGGAACATAGGTAATGTATGGAGATGCTGCTCAGGCACACACGCAGACACAAGCCTGACGGACGTGTAGGACAGGTGAAGAATGCCACCTTACAGAAGAAAGGCTCAGGGTCTCATACTGTAAATTTTTTGATTTTCTAGTATCTTTAAGGCCCTCTGACTTTGAAAGGGAGCTGAAATGTACTCACTAAATGAGGAAGTGAAACACTCTGAGGATCTGAACATGATGAGGGACTATGCTGTCCCCAGGCTCATGTGGATGTCACTAAAATGTGGAGACTCATTAAGCCATAGGAGCGATCAAAAGACTGAATTTCGAGGACCTATTTTTTAAGCACATGTGTGTTTCTTATTAAATGCACTAAATCCGGTATCATAATGAATGGCCTCCGTTTCTATTTAAGTCTTGTTGATCAAAAATCTGGGTTTATGATTTGTCCCCTTGACAATTACCAAAAGCATGTGCCTTCCTTATACAGCTCGCAGATGAATCTCGCCTGGGCCTTGTCCTAGGCCGGGACTTTGTCTCTCTAGCAGAGCCCTGAGAAAGGTCACGAGGGGAGCGCAGTGGGAATTAGCTGGCGACCCCTGGGTGGAAAACAGTGCAGGCGGCTCAGCCCCCAGAGGCCCAGGAAGATGAAAATTTCCCCACTGAGTTGTGGTGGGGCAGGCACAAAGCTGGGTGTGGTCACACTCCTGAGCAGTGTTTCACAGTGGAAGGGCCCCTAGGAGGAGCCAGCATGGAGGTGGAAAAACAGGAGCAGGAGGTGGGAAGTGTGCGGCAGGGTGGGGCCTGGGATCATGAACTCCCAGGATTTTACGGACCTTTGCTGGCGCGAGAAGCCCCAGCACCAGCAGCCCAGGAGCAAAGACCCCAGGAAGAGCCCAGGTGGGAGCTTTGGGGAGCAAAGTACCCGGAACTGGGGGGACAGGCATGTGGGGCCAGCAGGAGGGCTCCCGGAGCCTGGCAGAGCACCAACAGTCACTCGCTTCACCCTGAAACCCTGGGCAGGGACAGGGATATCCTCCACTCGCAGAATGGGACACTAAGAGAAAGAGAAGGTCAGCCCAGGCCCCACTCAGTGTGAGCAACAGGGGATGGATGGACGCTGCATCTGTCCTGCCAGCTCTTCCCCGTGGTCACTTAGGTGGCTTTTTCTTTTGTCCATCATGGTTTCCCACCTGGCCCGAGAGCACCTGTGTCATAGGGCGTCAGGGACTAGGTAAGATTGACATGTATGAAACACTTAGAAGGGCGTAGAAGCAGCACTCTAAATGGACTTTCCTATTGTTGTCATTACTGCTATTGTTCTTTTACTAGAGTCAGAAGGTTAAGGATTTTTCCGGAACATTCCCCACCTAGGAGGACAGTGCTCCAAGGACACCTTATCAGCAAGGTTTTCATAGCCCATCCCATTGGGAGTGGCAGTGCCTCCCCTTCCCCATACACCTCATCCCATCTTCTCTGCTTTTCTAACCCACCATGTACTTATTTATTATCTGTTTTTCCCTCTAGGAGGGAGGGTAGGGGGTTCAGTATTTTGTTCTCTGCTGTATCCCTCAGGAAGGAGCTGGGGCAGTGCCTGGCACTCAGTAGGAGCACACTAAAGATCGATTGAGGGATGAATGGCAAGCCTGGCACCCAGTGCTGCTTCGGTGACTGTGAGTACCACCGTTCACTGGCTTGTGGGTGTGGCTCCCAATGCACAGCCCTCCCTCTCTAGGCCCCACGCCCAACACCCCCGAACACAGAGGGAGATTTCAGCAGCCGATCACATGGGCCAGGCGCAAATTACATGCAAGAGAGGACGGCTGCCAGTCAGGGACCCATCCAATTCCAGCCCTGTCTTTTATCTCTCTGTGTGGCTTGGGGCAAGGCCCTCTGCCTTTTTGGATCCTCCTCCTGGACATGGAGGACACCAGGGCTCTCCATCTTCCTCAGTTTCTGCTTCTAGACCTCCTCACTTGCAGAACACCAAGAGTGTCAAATTTCTGGCCTTCCTGGTCCCCCCATCTAAACCTACAAGGGAAACTGTGGTCTCAGTGGCTCTAAATGCAGTCCTGGCCAAAAGGAGAGGAAACAAAGGCAGGCCTCTCTAAGCCCTGTGGCTCTCCCTGCACTGAGACTGACCCGAGGGCAGCTCCAAGCAGGAGGGCCTGAGACAACTGCTGAATCCTTTGAAGCTGGGATAGTCCCCTGGGCAGGGCATGTATGGATGGGGAAGGGTTTTTTTCTTATTAGCAAGCATTTCCGCTTCCAATGGCATTCATCTTTTCAAGGAACACCCCCAGCTAAAAGAGAAAAGAAAAAGCAAACAAAACCACCCTCCCTGAACAAGGAGACTTTCTTTCTCCGACTGTGAGTCCCTGATAAGAAAAGCCCTCTGCCAATTGCGGCATCCTGTTCCAGGGCCCAGCCTCAGCTCTTCTCTCTGGAAAGGCCTCTGTGGGCATGATTGACAGCTATGGGGGCTGGGCAGCCTTCAGGTGGTTGCCACAGGTCAGCAATAGGTGAACTCTTGGCACTGGGGACATAAATTCAAGCTGTTGGCCAAGGGTACAAAACTGCCCAGCTGTGACTGATTTATATGTCTCTCCCCCCTTCTTCCCCTCCCTTCCTCTCCTCTTCGCTCAGTTATGCCCAATTCTTTTTTTTTTTTTTTTGGTACTGGGAATTGAACCCAGGGGTGTTTTACCACTGAGATAAGTCTCAAATCCCTTTTATTTTTTATTTTTAGACAAGGTCTCACTAAGTTGCTGAGGCTGGCCTCCGATTTGTGATCCTTCTGCCTCAGCCTCTGGAGTTGCTGGGATTACAGGTGTGCACCATCATGTCTGGTTCTAGTTTTTACTTTTATGAAAGTGTCTATTAGAAAATTGAAATTATATAACAGCTCACAATATATTCTGCTAGTGCTGACATAGCATTTTGTTTTTGTCTTTTTTTGAATTCTAAATTTTTAAATTCAAACCAGGAAACCAACATTTTGCTTTGCCTACCTTCCTTGCCTATGAATCTCATTTTTCTCTGGTTGCAAGAGAAGCAAGACCAATGAATGCTCTGCTTCTCACTAAGGTTCATTTCAAAATCCTGAGTAAGGGAGTGAATTTGGGACTTCCATCAGTTCATCAAAAGCTCCAAAAGATATTATATTTTTGTTTTTCTCTGAAAACAAGTCATGGTAGTTTCTGCAGAGAGTACTCATCCTCTTTACAAACCACTGTTCTCCTAATTAACCAATTAATAGAAGGTGCTTCGGAGGCCACTTGTTAGCAGCTGAGTTAGGGATATCCCTGTAGGAAATGTTGAAGAATAAGTTGTGTTATTATTGCTATGCGCTGCCCTAACTTGAATCTCCTACGAGAAATTTCTAGAGGGAAGGACCCAGGAGATGTAAATACCAATGCCAGCTCTGATTAGTAGCAGCAGGACCTAGGGAAGCCACTTCCTTAGGCCTCAGTTTGATCATTTATAAAGTGGGCATGTGGTTCCTAAGTTTCCTTCTATCTTTTATAACTAGATTAAAAATTCTTTAGTCTTAATTGATTTTTCAGCATTGCATCTTGATCAGGACAAGGTTCAAGATGTGCACCCTAATGAAGATGCTGTAACAAAAAGCTCAACTTTTTTTTTTTTTTAAGAGGGAGGGACAGTGAGAGAAAAAAAGAGAAACAATTTTTATTTTAGTTTTTCATGTGGCTTTCGTTGCTCCAAGATTTCGCTGTGTACATGGTGCTGGGGTTTGAACTCATGTACTTGCAGCATGCCAGGCAAGCGCCATAACTGCTGAGCCACCGCTCCAGCCCACAGCCCAAGTTGTAGTCAACTTTCTAATACTAGGAGGGAGCTTTCCAACCAGCTCATGAAACTTTTTCTTCTTTTAAATTTGGGGTTATCAATTCTAAGCGGAAGCTTCTTTAGCTTATGCACTGATTATTGCATAGTAAAACCTATATCCAGTTGGTGCAGCCACTGGACTTCAAAGATCCCCTCTCATGATCCTGAAGTTTCTTTCTTGGAATTTACATAGGGAAATTTTCAGAAAATTGAACAAATATTTATAAGGAGAGTTAATGATCCAGGGCAAAATAATACTAATAATAATTGGAAAGGGTCCTATTGTCCAATTACAGGTAAGTGTTAGATGGATGATAAAGTAATTCCACACAAGAAAATGTTGCCACAACCTTAGCAACAGTTTTAAAAAGTTGCTTCACAGCGTGAGAAAATTCTCCAATGTCTATCTTTCCAATCAGGTTCAAGGAAAAAATATTATTTTTTAAAGAGAGAGAAGGATAGTGAAAGAGAGAAAGAGAGAATCAATTTTATTCAGTTTTTCATGTGGCTTTTGTTGCTCTGACACTTCATTGTGTATGTGGTGCTGGGATTTGAACTCGTGTCCTAGTGCATACCAGGCAAGCGCCATAACTGCTGAGCCACCGCTCCAGCCCCTCAAGGAAAATTTTTAAAAAAATGTTTGTACCAAGGATTAAACCCAGGTGGCTTAACGACTGAGCAACATCGCCATCCCTTTTTATATTTTATTTTGAGACAGGGTCTTGCTAAGTTGCTTAGGGCTTTGCTAAATTACAGAGCAGGCTTTAAACTGGGAATACAGGTGTACGCCACTATGCCTGGCTGGAGGAAAATTCTTAAAATTCTTCCCTGGAAGAATTTTAATAATCAGAAAAATAATGTCTTTAAAGAAGAAAACTGCTTTTCTCAACCCACAGTGTTGGTGTCTTTTTTCACTGCTCTGGTGGATTCGCAGTGAGCTGTAGAACCCGGCCACCTTGGCAAGCTCCAGAAGAGCGCCTTGCACATGGTAGCATTCAGTGAAGATCTGGTTAGAGATGGATTGGAAACTTGGAGAGAAAAGCGATAAGGCCATGAAGAAGCAAGCAAAGTAACTTAAAAATTTCAGGTTTCCTTTTTACAAGAATGGTATAGAAAATAACTAGGGTGAGTTGAGAGAGCATGATCACAGCGAACTTCAACCGAAGAGACTCCTAGTAGAGCCCCCCAGGTGTGTGGCTGAAGTAACAGAAATTTAATTTCTCGCAATTGTAAGGCTGGATGTCCGAGTTCAAAGTGCGCGCAGGTTTGGTTCCTCCTGAAGTCTTGTTCTTTGGCATTCTGATAGCCACCTTCCAGCTCAGTTCACACGGTCTTCCTCTGTTCATATCTGAGTTCAAATCTGTTCTTATAAGGAAGCCAGTCACTGCATTAGAACCTGCCCCATTGACCCCATTTTAACAGAATTATTTCTCTAAAGGTCCTATCTCAGATACAGTTGCATGCTGAGGTACTGGGGTTGGGACTTCAGTGTGTGATTTGGTGGGCGGAGCAATTCAGCTCATAATGCCACCCATGCCAGTGATTCCACTTGAGAGTCTGGGAGGCAAGGAAGCTAGAAGATAAGGAGGCTGGGTAGACATTTATTCATCACCTGCCATCAATGGTTGGTTGAAGGTGGCTTGAGTGGGCATGGTTGGAGAGGAATTAATTCCTTGCACTTTCAGTGAAAGGTCCCAGACTGCATACCTGCGATGGTAGATATGGGCACCTAGATCTGAGACACCAGTTAAAGACAATCCCTTAAGGGAAGCTTTTTTTTTCTTTTTTTTTTTTTTTGCAGGGCAGGGGGGCAGTAAGGTGCCAAGTTAGCAGAGTTGGAATGCAACAAATGCTTTTATTCTTGCCTAAGAAATTGGACTTGACCCTGTAGGTAACAGAGTCAGTCATTAGAAAGTTCTACTACAATACTTATGCGGTTTTCCTAACTTCCCCGTTCTTTGTTGTGTTTTGTTTTTAACTCTGGAGGCTAAAAACGACTCTCGTACGTGAGACTGTAGAGGTGTTGCTTATTAATACAGAGCATTTCAATAAAGATAATCTTGGCAAACAATTCTTGGAGTTGAAAGAAAAGATAGCCTTTGTTCCCCAAATAAAAATATCACAGAGCTGAATAAACACTGCTCCGTTTCCCTGTGCCCACACAGCCAAAGCAAAAGTCAAGTCCATTATCCAGATAAGTCTGCTTTGTTTATGCAGCTTTATCGCTAGTGAAGGATGCCTACCTACTTTTATTCCCATCTAGAAAATAATTAAATTCTGAGCCATTTAAATGCTAGAGGTGAAAAAAATGGTTTCATCCAGAATTTTCTTTTTCAAAATGTGCAGTTCTTGTATTGTACAAGCTGTCCGATTCTTTCTTAACCTTTGACTTCCTCTGCCACCCCTATGCGTTGCCAAGTTCCCCAGGAAAAGAATCCAAGAGGAAGGCAGTTACAAGAAAACTGTCAACGGGCTGTGATGGAGTCCACTTTTCTTATTGAAATGGAGATTTTAGGTCAGGGAACCAAATAAAAACCCAAACAAAACAAACTCATCGAAATGCAGTCCCCTAGATTGTGAAGAACATGACTTAACTCTAAATTTGAAAGAGAGATGGGACAGCATACCGTTGGCCTCCCCGAAAACGTGGCACTGTTCCCTACCCCAGCAGAATAGATTGAATTTGCTTCTATTTTAAGATTTGGCCCAAATTTTGTCCCTTCCTCTGTTTGCCTGTTACCTCCTTCCTCTCTCTTATCAACTGTTTACTTGTTTATCATTGCAAGGTACCTAAATCCTTTTTGGAACAAGATAAACTCACCCCTGCAAATAATGTTTGAAGGCCTTCATTGATCACTCATGGCTAATGCTCCCCCAACACTGCTCCCTGGCCTCCTGAAAGGCTGGAGTGTGGGAAAGGACATAGCCTGGTCTTACCCATCTGTATTCTTAACCCAGCGTGGGTGCAGGTGAAGCTCAGAGACGATGCAGCAGAGAAGAGTTGCTGTGTGCTATGGACTGAATGTTCAGGTCGTATGCTGAAGCCCTAACCCCAATGTGACAGTATTAGGAGGCGGGGTCCTGGGGTGGGGCCCCTGTAAGATGGAGAGGCAGAACTTCCTGTCTGCCATGGGACAGCACAATGAGAAGGTGGTTGTCTACCAGCCAGGGAGAGCCTTCACCAGGAGCCACATTTGCCTGCACCTTCATTAGGACATTAGTTTCCAGAATTGGGAGAAAACACTGTTGCAGAAGCCACTGGGTTCATGGTATTTGACTATAGCAGCCTGAGCTGGTGAGCAGACTGTGGCTGCACTGGGACAGCCTGGGAGGTAAAGCTGAAAACTTCCCAGGGCGTCCCTCGGAGCCACCTGGCCAGTGATGTGCATGGACTGCAAACAGCCTGATGGCTTCCATGGGCAGCTCTCTGCTGAGTGCCTGGGACTAGGGTGGCCCTTCTCACCCCCGAGGGAGGATACCACAGCTTCCAGAGTCACTTCTCTCTCCCATAGAAAAATTGGAAGCACCCGTCCCAATCCAACCTAAACTCTCACCAGCTTCTTCCACTCCTGGCATTTGTTGGTGCTTCCCAGGAAGCAAAATATCCCCCTCCTGTCTCTTGGGAGCTGGCCTTTTTCTTGCTGCTAATGTTACCACAATGCCATCTTTCTAAATTTATGGCTAATTTATTATTATTTTTTTCCTGTTCCATACAATAAAAACTAGTCACAATAAATTACACGTTTGTTTTTCAAGGCAGGAAGGCATTCCTAGTTGAGGACAATGTTAATTACAGAAGCTTGTCCTGTTCATCTAACTGAAGACCGATAAGGCCTAATTGCCTGATTGCGGGGGGAGTGCAATTCTAAAACCTGCCCCGTTGCCAAGATCTGTGCTGCCTCCTCAGCAAGCGGATCACGTTTCCCTGAAGCAGTTTACACAGCGCAGTGGAGTGAAGTTAGGATAATTACTCTGAAATTAATCTATATGAAAACCTACGTAAACTAGCATGACATTTGGATTGCAATCAAAACACTCTGCTTCTGGCTTCGCATCTTCAGATTTTATCCAGTGAGGTAATATTCACCTGCAACTGGGTCACTCAGGCCTCTCGGCATCCTGTGTCCCTTGAAGACCCCAGCAGTTTTGATTTAATAAATGAAATGTGCTTCCTCCCTCCCAGCTTGGAGCAATTTTTGAGTGGAAAGCCTGTTCACTTCTTTTAGATCCTGTCTCTCCTCCATCATCCAATGTGTAAGGCTCAGGGAAGAAAAGCAGAGACAGAAGGCTGTTCCTATTCCACATGGGGACTCTGAAGGTGGGCCCTGCTCCTGAGCCTGGGTAACCTCTCCTGAAGTTTCCAGCTGACCCTGTCTCTTGCAGTCCCTTGATGGGGTAGCATCTCTGTTCACAGTGGCTCTCATCAGCCCAAGACATCCTCTGCCTTACACCTCTGGACTCCCTTGCTTGCAGCCTCCTGGTGCCACCAGGCTGTCATTTGGATAAGACCCAGGATGGTCCCTGTCTTCATTTGTTCCTGCTTCTATGGTGAAATCCTACAAATTGAACAATTTATAAAAGTAGAGTTTATTACTCACAGTTCTGCAGGCTGGGAAATCCATGATCAAGGGGCCGGCAGGTTCTGTGGCTGGTGAGGGCTGCTCTGTGCTTCCAAGATGGCACGTTGCTGGCCAGAGGGGATGAACTGCTGTGTCTTCATGTGGCATAGGATCTGAAATGCAGAAGAGCCTGGCTCATTTCCCCCATCTCTTTTATAAGACATGGATCCCACCTAGGAGGGTAGAATTGTGGCCTAATTAGCTCCAAAGGCCGCACCTCTTAGTGTAGTTGCATTAGAGATTAAGTTTCAAGGTCAATATTGGAGAGAACTCCACAGCAGCCCCGCAGATGTGGGGATCAGGGACCTCCCCAGTCCAGCAGCTCTCTGGAACCTCTAAAATAGTCCTCTCTGACCTTCCAGTTTCCCATAGTGCTTAGAAAAGCACAGTCCACAGAGTCAGAGGCCAGCCCTCTGTGTCCCCCAATAGCATCAGTACATTGTCACAGCTCTAGGGCTCCTCTGAAAACTTCATTGGGTTAGGTTCTGTGAAGGGTAGTAGGTTGGGGACTCCCAGGGAACCCCACAAGATCTTCTGAGCACTTCCTCCACCACATCTGAACTCTACTTTGCATCTTTGTTCTGGCTTTGGAGTTACGGGCTGTTCCCAGGGTCACATCCTTTGGGAGTGGGATTGATGCTACTGCAAAGAAGGTCCCTTTGGGCAGCATCACCTCCGGGAAGCACATGGCAGTATGTGGCGACTTTTTTTTGGAAGATTGCTGAAACAACAATCTGGGGATTCTTCTAGCATTTAGCACCTAGGAGCAGGATTGCACTGAGGAATTGTCCTGCCCCAAATGTCTGCAGGGACCACCCTCCTCCATTCCCCCATACTGGAGCAACACTGGTTTAGCCAAGCTAGAGCAAAAGAGTTGCATTCTAACAACCGTATAATGTGGAGGGCCTCTGTGCCCCCTCCGGGAGAGCTGCCAAGGCTGAGCGGCAGCTGTGTCGAGTTGGAAGAAGGCCTCTCCTTACTGTTTGCCTCCTTCTCCCCAGGCTGCGACACCTTGAGGACAGATGCCATTTCTGATCCTTTGAAAGGCACCTGGACACAGCCAGTTTCAACGTGTTCTGTTGAATTTGGTGAACTGAGTTATGTCGCACCACCTACAGCACCTAATGAGAGTATGAACAAGGACCCAAACAGATGAAGTCTGGAAAATATGGGATGAAAGCCCTGATTTGCTATGGAAGAAAAAATCCTGTACAGGAAGTATTTTCACTCTTAGAAAGTCTGTTCACCATTCCTTCCCTGATGGCCTCATTTCTGTCCTTCCCCACCTCCACCCCATAACCTGGCTAAGAAGAATTCAGTCCAAGCCTTATGCCGAATGAAAGCTACAACAAACAGGAACAGCAACAACAAAACGGAAATGAAAAAGGAGTGCTGTGGACAGAGCAAGCTCAAGCTAGAAGGAAAGGTGGGATCCAAAAGGAGGGAAGCGCCCAGAGAGTCGGGGAGAGGAGCAGTGCCACGCTGGGGTAGTGTGGAGTCAAGGGCCAGGCAGCTTAGGAGCAACTCCATGTTGGGAAGATTCTCAATATGGGAAGATGGTGGAATAAGGAGGAATTTGGAAACAGCTTGCTCTATTTTTTCCCTCTTTCTTTATAACTCTCCTCTTAAGTTTGGGAGATTGCCCAAGGAATGAGTTCTACAAACAAGTCAGGCAAATAGCTCCTAAGAATCGACTATATGAAAAGCTTAAATTATCTTTGAAGATAATTTATTTTAAAATAATGCATTTTAAAATATTTAGCTGTGTACAATGGTGCACACCTGTAATCTCAGCAACTTGGGAGGCTGAGGCAGGAGAATTGCGAGTCCAAAGCCAGTTTCTGCAACTTAGCAAGGCCCTAAGCAACTTAGCAAGACCCTGTCTTAAAATAAAAACTAAAAAAAATGGGGTTATGGTTCAGTGGTTAAGAAT
>PVKS010004591.1:0-91848 GCA_004027875.1 Aplodontia rufa
AATTTACTCAACTATATATTAAGAGGTATATGTATATATGTGTGCTTTTATGTGTGCATATATATGTATACATATACACATATGATAGAGACAGAAAGAAATTGAGAGCCCCTAGAGGGGTAGGCACTGATTTTTATATTTCCTTGAGGTGCCTTCTCCCTCAGGGTCCACCAGTACATAAGGTTGCTAAGCTACATCTGCTTTTATAGCAACTGTTAGCAATGACACTTGGGTCTAGGTAGATTTCTAGAAACACTGGGGTGAACAAATGACCACTTTAAGCAGCCACAGAGGGAGCAGATTTGCTACGTCATTAAATCAGAAAATTATAATTCCTTCTCTTACTTTTCTACCTCCTTCTTTCCCCAACCTTACAATGCTGAATCTTGGAAGAAAAATCCAACCTTTCCCTGAACATTACACATGTGACTTCTCACATCTATCCCACCCTGAACCACTCCCAAACACAACATTTACACAGATGCACTCTCAGAAATAGGCTTATCTGTATATGAATGGGCACAAAACTTCTCAAGGAAGACAGTCATAATTAACCTTTTGAGTGCATATACTAGTCACTCTGCTAAGCTTTTACTGATACTTCACAATGACTGCAGGAGGAAAATAATGTCTGTATCCCTACATTACAATTGAGGGAAGTCAATCAAAGCAAGACAGTGTTATTATGTCCAGGTCTCACAATTAGTTAATAGAAAACATGTGATCCTCACAAAAATGTGTATAACACTGGATGCATAACCATGTGTTTTGTTATCACCTTACACACATGCCAACCATAATCATCCATCCTGATACATATTATCACCCAGCTTAGGGATATACAACCTTGTAATCCCCATAACAGAATATACTGGTGAAAAAGAATATGCAGATAAATGTGTACATGCTGATAAATATACACTCAACCATTAATACATCTTCAACCATTATTTCATGTATTTATTCAACAATTCTTTGTATCATATTCTGGCTATATGAAGACAGATAAGATGCAGCCCCTGCCTTCAAGGAGCTTACAGCATAATGGAGGAAATAGTATGGATACGTGGGGCTAAGGTTAAGTCCTATGCAAGGTACTAAAAAGAGCATAGGAGAACCAGATCTCTTCATTTCTAAGTCTGTGCTTATATTGGCTGAGTGAGTAGGAGAAGTCTTCCTAGGGGTTGGAACGTGTAAACGATGAGTAGAAGTTCCCAAGAAATGAAGGAATGGTGGTATTTCATTAGGAACACAACAGAAACTCTTAGGCTAAGGTATAGTGTCATATTTGAGAAAAAAATATATTTTGATATTATTCAAGCATACAGTGGGGGATGAGAAGTTGAGAGGAGGCTGGGCAGGGGTCAGGGAGGTAGACCTTTGTAATATAGCTTAAGGAAAAAAGAGTATGTTATGGATGGTGAGGAGAGATCAAAGAGCTTTGAGCCAACATGTGATATTGTTGGACAATGATTTCAAAAAGAGATCCATGTAGAAGGGTGAAAAATAGATCAGGGGTGGTGATATGGAAAGAGGAGAGCCAGAAACATTAGGAGATAGTTCCAGTTTTTCAGGTGGGAAATGATTACAGCCTGAACCAGGGTAGTTGCAATGGAGGAAAACTGAATAAATTTGAGAAATATTGAGAGCATGGACTCAACAACACTTGGATACTGATTGGATACTGAGTGAAGTGGAGAAGTACATCAAGGATGACATCCGGGGCTTAACTGAGTTGAAGAAGTCAAGAGAATGAGGGATTTGGGAGGATGGTTGGAAATGTGGACATGGGGGTTCAGTTTGTCTGTGGATGTTCCAGAGGAGAGATAAAGTGGATAGTGGATTGTGCCAATCAGAAGTTTATTTGAGAGTGCTTCATGAACATTTTATGTATGGTTAGACATATAAACACATGGACACACATAAATAGGTTCATTTTGGATCGTTGAAAAACAATCCTAAGAGTATAGTCATTGACATAAAAAGCTAGAACCATCCTCTAACCTAAAGAGGAGAATATTAGTCTTATTGTCCCTATATTATAGCAAGCCTACCGAATTCCTAAAAGGGAGCTATTTGACTCAAATAATCCAGAGGTCAATAGTGAATTTAGAGAAATTTTGTAAACTTTAGTATCCATTGTTTATACCGAAGTATAGTTATGAACATCTCCCAACATCCACCCCTCCAAAGGCAAGAAATTGCCTGTTCACTGTCCTTTTCAGAAAGGATATGGAATTGTTATCAAACAGCATGTATTAAGACAAAAATTCCTAAACAACCGAAATGTGGTGTGGCCAAGAATTAAGAACCCTAACTATGAAGTCAGGTTGCCTAGGTTTGAATCTAGCTCTGCCTTTTTCTAGACGGAATACATTAGACAAGTTATTAACCTGTCTATTCTCCCATATCTTCACCTGTAAAAAGAAGGCAATAAGAAAACCTACCTTATGGGACTAAGCTGAAGTTAGGTAGGCCTTTTAGCACATTTGGTGCTACTTGATTAGTCCAAAGATGATGCATCTGAGCCACAGTACTTAAAAATGTCCCATGAGGGCATCATATTGCAGCAGAAAAAAAGTGGCCTTAAGAATCAGACAGACTAGATTTTAAACCCTAGCTTGCCAATTAGTGTGATTGGGTGAGATTGGGCAAATCACGCCAAACCACAGATTTAGTTTCTTCAATTATAAAATGGTGATAATAACCATTACTTAATAGGAGGATCAGAAGTAGTTCAGGTAAAGTTCCTAGCAAGACATCTGAACTAAAACTTATTCAAAATGCATGGCTGCATGATTTACAGTTCTTGAATCAGTTTTTTCCCAGTCACTTTCCAAGTATGGCTGAATCATGTACAAGTTAGGATAGGCCAAAGTATGCCAAGTTAACAACACCAAAATATTAGTGCATAACATGGCAGCTACTTACTTCTCACTCATTCAACACATCCTGTACAAATAGGAAACTCTCTCCTACCACTCACTCAAGAAACCGCACTGGGGGAGGCTCCATCATCTTGCATGATACTTGTTATAATGCATTGGCCTATGAGGTACTCATGGAAGAGACACTCCACTGGACAGGAAGAATCACATAGTCCAGCTAAAGATGGAAGAAATCATACCCTAGTACCTGAGATTCCATGGATAGTTTTTATGTAGGAAAGGCCACAATCTAAGTGCATAGATAAGATGGGTGGATATAGATACATTTTCTATTTATAGTGGCATTCTGTCCCAAAAAAATCGTAAGCAGAAAATATCAGCATCATAAGTAAAAAATACACATAAAGCATCTAAGCTGTCAAATATCACTTAAACTAGCCTATCTCATGTAATTTATTGAATACTGCTCTGAAAGTGATGATATTTGTGTATACATACATATACATAGAAAATCTTACAAGCTTCAGGGGGAAATAAAACTAATAGATTTAGCAAAAAAGCAAATATATCAGAAAATCATAAATACTTTGAATAAAAACAGTTAGATAGATGGTATTAGAAGTGTAGCATGTGGGATAGGGTTGAAATTTTAAAAGGAAATTTGTGCCTCAAAAGGAGTCATTACCACAAAGATCTGAAGGAGGTAAGGGAAGGACTGGGGAGGGAACTTTCCAGGCAGAGAAAGAAGCAAGTGCATGTTATTAGGACCTTTTCAAAGGTTCAAAGTCCCACTGGATTGAAGTAGTTGTTTATTTTTGTGTAGCAGAGGTAGAAAATGCAGATGGGGGTCACTAATGATATTAATTCTATTATGTATAATTATAATGCACTAATAAAAACATAAAAGAATAGTAATTCTACCTACATATTGAACTGCTTCCATTTGTCAAGAATTGCAGTAAGTGTGTCTTACTTGATTGGAAGAGTTCTCCAAAAAACCCCGTGAGTCAGGTGGAATTGTGCTGATCTCACAAGGAAACTAAGGCTGATGGAGGCAAAGTACTTAGCCAGTGTCCCACAGCCTGTAAGCAACAGAAATGTTATTTAAACACAGAGCTCTCCTCACTTTTAAGTCCTTGCCCTTAAATTCTGTGCCATACTAAGGAATTTCACCAGTTACATTGCAATCTTCAGACTCCTACTTTACAGATAAACCAAAGCTGTAACTATCCACATAAGGATTCACTGAAGATTTCCTGTTTTCCCTTCAAGTAGTCCTTTCTACTACAGGAAAAATAACATGGCATGGTAGGGATAGAGGTGCTTACTCAAACTCAGAAATCAGAAACCCAAAGATACAACTAGCTCCCAAACCCTTGCCAAGGCCGCTATTATCCAGGCAGACTGCTTCTGACTGACTCTAGTCTGTGTTTCTTCATGATTGGTATTGGACCAGAGCTTTGCACCTACTAAGCATGTGCTCTACCCCTGAGAAATACCCTCAACCTGCCCGTTGATTTTTGTTTCTTTTTATACAGTTTTTTTAAAGGTAGAATTTACATACCATTCAATTCACCTTTGTAAAGTGTACAATACAAGTCAGTGGATCTTATTTTTCAGAGATTCTTAATGTTGTGCAACCATCACAATTAATTCCAGAATATTTTCATTACTGGAAAAGCAACTCTGTAGACCAAATTCATTCCCATTACCCTTTCTTCCTAGCCCCTGACAACCACTAATCTAATTTTTATCTATAGAAAGTTGCCTAATGTGGACGTTTCACACAAATGGAATCATACAATATAAGGCCTTTTTTTGTCTGCTTTCTTTTACTTAGCATAATGTTTTCAAGGTTCAGTTTAATTGTAACTTGAATTTTAAAAAAACCCTCATTCTTTTTATGGCTGAATAATATTCAGTTATATGGATATACCACCTTTTGTTTATCTGTTCACCAGTTGATGGATATTTGGGTCATTATCCACTTATTTATTTGACTGTTGTGAATATTGCTGATAAGAAAATCTGCATGCAAGTTTTTCATGGGTATGTGTTCCAATTCTTCTGGATAATATGGTGACTCCATATTTAACTTTGACAGGAATGGCCAAGCTGTTTCCTGGTGTGGCACCATTTTGAATTCCCACCATCAACACATAGATTTCAATTTCTCCACGCCCTTGTTAACATTTATTATTTTGTATCTTTTTCATTATAGTCATCTTAGTGAGAATTGATAGATGTCTAGTTGTGGTTTTGATTTGCATTTCCCTAATGACTAAACATGTTGAACATATTTTCAAGTACTTATTGGACACGTGTGTATCTTCTGTGAAGAAATATCTATGAAAACCTTCTGCCCATTTTTAAGTTATTCTATTTGTTTTATAATGTTGAGCTATAATACATTTATATATATTATGGATATTAGACCCTTCTCAGATAATACGAATTGCAAATAATTTCTCCTCTCTGTGAGTTGACTTTTAACTTTTTCTACTATGTTCCTTGAAGCACAAATGTTTTTAATTTTGATGAACTCAATTTGCTTGGTTTTGGTTGCTGTGTCCAGGAAAACTATTGCTTGATCCAGGATTATGAAGATTTTCTCTGTTTTCTTCTAAGAATTTTATAGTTTTAGCTTTTCAAGTTAGGTCATTGATCCATTCTGAGTTAATTTTTGCATGTGATATGCACGTGGTTGCCCAATGATTCCATTTGTTGGAATTCTTTCTCCCAATTAATTACCTTGGCACACTGGTCAAAAAGCAATTGAATGTAAATATATGGGGTTATTTTTGTACTCTCAATTTTTTCCATTGGCCTATGTCAAACCTTGTACTAATATCAGTCTTGATTGTTGTAGATCTGTAGTGGGTTTTGAAAATTGGATGGGTGAGTCCTCCTTTTTGCAAGATTATTTGGCTATTCTGTATAGTTTGAATTCCAGTATGAATTTTAGGAATAACTTGTCAACTTATAAAAAAATCACCAGAGATTTTGACAGGGATTGTGTTAAATCTATTGATAAATTTAGGATTATTTCCATTTTAGCAATAATATATCTTCCAGTCCATAAATACAAAATGTCTTTCCATTAAATAGGTTTTCTTTCTTTCAATGGTGGTCTCTAATTCTCAGAGAACGTGTCTTATTATTTTTTTGTTGTTAATTGTATTCTAAGTGTTTTATTTATTTTTGGAACTAGTATAAATGGAATGATTTCTTAATTTCATTTTCTTATTGTTCATTACTAGTATATAGAAATACAACTGATTTTGTATATTATGCTTATAACCTACAACCTTACTAAATTTATTATATATATATTTTGGGGGGATTCCCTTTTCATTTTATACAAACATGGTCATGTATCTGCAAATAGAGATTATTTTATATTATTATTTCCTATCTGTATGCCTTTTATTTCTTTTTCTTGCTTAATTACCCTGTCTAAAATATTCAATGCAACATTAAATGGGAATGATGAACACTAAAAACCTAGTTCTATTACTGATCTTAAGGGGAAATGTTTCCTTCTTTTACCATTAATTACAACGTTAGCTGTGAGTTTTTCATAGATGCTGTCTAATGTATTGAGGAAGTTCCTTTCTATTCCTCTTTGAGTGTTTTCATCTTGAAAGTGTATTGGGTTTGTGAAGGTTTTATCTGCTTTTATTGAAGTTATGATGTAATTTTTGTCCTTTAATATGTTGGAGTACACTGATTTTCATTAGAAGAAACAACTTCACTTTCATGGGATAAACTCTACTTGATCATGGGACATAGTCCTATTTATAGCTATTCAATTTAGTTGGCATTTTTTGCATCTACTTATCTATCTATCTATCTATCTATCTAAATATATATTTTTAAGAGAGAAGGAGAGAGAGAGGGAGTGGTTCTGGTTCTGGTTTCTCCAACACCCAGTTGTGTGTGTGGTGCTGGGGTTCAAACTCAGTTCCTCACACATGCCAGTCAAGTGCTCTAAACACTGAGCCACTGCTCAAGCCCTGCATCTGTATTTTTAAGGGACAATGCACTGTTGTTGTCTTTCCTTGTGATGTCTTTTTCTGGCTTTAGTATCAAGGTAATTCTACCTCATTGAATTGGTTAACAGTGTTCCCTCCCAATTACTTTTTTGTAAGAGTGTGTGGAGGATTGGTGCTAATCAGTGTTTCCATTTGGTAGAATTCACCAGTGAAGATATCTGGTGACCCATTGTTAAATAGGAAAGGAAAGCAAGATGCATGAGGGAAGGACTTTACCCAAGGTCACAGTGTTGATCAAGGTCCAAACTTGGGCTTCAGTCAGGCAGCCCTAGGTCCAGATCCTAACTCGGCCAGTATCTCACTGTATTGTCTCCAATTTTCTTAACTAACATTGAAAGTAGGTCTTGCTGCTTTGCAACTGATGAGGAAGCTCAGGCTTGCAGACGTGGTGTTACTTGCCTATGCATGCAGCAGCTCAACTGCAGCTCTAACCAAATCTCAACAACCACAATGCTTACACAACCACAATTGCTTACAGCAATCTCCATGACCATTATCTTTAAATGATGTGGCTTGATTTGACCTTCAAGATGCACGGTTTCCACTTACCCCACTTTAGCATCATCAGTAAGCAAGACAATCAAAATAATGTTTACTGTACCAAATACTGTTCTCGGTGATTCCCATGTTATTTTATTCCTGTTGCAGCCTTGTGAAACAAATATTGTTGACTCCATTTTATAGACTGGGAAACGAAGGCTCTCAGAGATGACCAAAACAGGCCATAGGCAAAGGTTACAGACTTAGTCCTTCAGACTCCAAGTACAGGGCTTGTTCATTTACCCAACTCCTACCTCTCTACTAGTGGGAAAGAAGAGCTCCCTTTTGAGGTAGGGCCTGACCGCAGCTTAAAATAGGTAAGAACTACCCTGTCTATGGTGTCCTGTAGCTTAATATCCAAGGGCAAATCCGTGGCAGTGGCCTCTACTTGGCCTCTCCTTCTCTGGGCTTGACTGACAAAATGTGTTGTCAGAAAGCACCATGGAAGAAATCAGGCTTTTGGATCAGATGTGGATGAGGAACAATGTCAATACTGAAAAAGAAAGAAGGGTGACAGTGTTTCTGTGGTGAGGCTTCTTTCTTATCAAAAGTTGGGAACATGAAGTTCATCCTCCTAAGAAACTCCAACCTCCAAACTGTGACCCAAGACCTACTTGGGACCAATGAATGCATAATCGTTGTATTGATTTGGAAATAACTTGGGTCTTTGAGTGATTAGATCTAAACTGGGCCCTTCTGAACTACTACTACCATCTCTGAAGCCTTGAGAAAGTGAATTCAAATTTCCATGACTCACTTGCCTCCTTGTAAAAAGGATTTAATCATACATACCCCTTAGGTAATCGCAAAGAGAACAGCAGTGTAAAAGCTGCCGGCACTGTGACTGTATAAAATAGGTGCCCAGGAAATGTGTGTGGAATCTCTAACACACTTCTACATCCATAATGACTATCTGGTTCTCACAGGGTCCCTGTGGGGTTATCAATAACAATTAAGGCACAGAGAAGTCAAATAATCTGACCAAAGTCATATGGCTAGTTAATGAGAAAGTGAAAACTACAAATCATATTACCTCTCCCAATTCAACATACTTTTAAGCTAGGCCTTTCTCCTTTGTGTGTGTGTGGCACTGGGGACTGAACCCAGGACCTGACACGTGTGTGGCAAGCACCTCACAACTGAGCTATATCCCCAATATCCCCAGCCTTTTTCATTTTGTTTTGAGACAAGGTCCTGTCAAGTTGCCCAGCCTGGCTCCAGACATGTTCCTCCTACCTTGGCCTCCTGAATATATGAGCTTGGAAGTGTTGTGCCACTGCAGCTGGCACAAAATCATGTTCATAACTTAAGCTGTTTAAAACTTGCATCTGGCTTTCAGAGGTATGTCCACAGACCAAGAAACATACAAAATGAAGTCCACGATTTGCTTCAAAGATCTAAGGAACATAAGCTGGTGGGGTATAATTGGACATTCCATGTGTAGTCCATTCTTTAACTGGAGACTACAATTTTAGTACATGTCTGTTTTACTTTGAAACAACCTATTAAGCAATGAACATCTTCCAACTAAGAAAAATGGTCAGTTCAGCTATGTGTTATTATTTGATCCACCCCCCTGAGAAAAAAAGAGGAGAAAAAGAGAAGGACCAAGAAGAGAAATAAAAAGAAGGCCAAGGATAGTAACTGCTATGACAGCCAAGCTAAGTTCTAGCTTGACTTTTTTCAAGAGGGGTTGGATTATTTGAAGAGTGAATGAATGAATTAAGATCATTTGCATGGTATTTGCATATCCAAATTCACTAGTTTATTCACCCCTCAAAGGATTTCCAGATGGGGCGGGCAAGATTGGTCACTACTTTTTCATAGGAGAAAATAATGAGTCATATGGATGACTGAAAAGCTCAGTTTGCAACCAGGGGAGGATTCTTTAAGGAAGCATCTGTTTCAAGGTTTGGTCCACTGCTTTGAAAGAAGGAGGAAGGGAAATACCTAAAGTAAGCACAAAGCCAAGAATACATTTTTATTGAAAGCCTGGTAGCATTGCATCCCATTTTCTGCCTACCCATTATCTCTCTGCTCTTCTATGAGCTCCATGAAAGCCAGGACTCTTTTTTCTTTTTTATGTGTGATTCTCCCATGCTTAGTAGAGTGTCTGGCACCTAGGAGATGTTCCACTGTTGGTGAGGCACACACAGAGTAGAGATGCTGGGGTAACTAATCACTCTTCAATCATATACTGGAGATCCACTATTTCACGAGGCAATACTATAATCATTTATTTCTGAGTTCCAGTCTCATGGTACTGTGAATTTTAGGAAAATGCACAAATGACAGTGAATTTGTGGGCCATGGCTATTAGAGCAGTGATTGTTGAATGGATTCTAGACTGTCGTCACCTCTTTCTGAGCTTGGCACCAACACTGGTCTCCAGAGTTGTCCTTCCTCAAGAACTCTCCTTCTTAGCTCCCTACTTCCCCATCAGCTCATGAAGCCGGAGAGGTTGAAGGGAGTACAAGTGTGAGGAGCTGTGCTTGCAGGACAACCACAGACTGCCTAAACTAAGTCCTAGCAAGGGCCTCCCCATTCATAGGCTGGATTGTTTTGAAAGTAGAAATCTAACCAGAGTACCAAGTGACTATCTCTGTGCTTTGCACTAGAACTAAATATTTATGTTGGCAGAAAGCATGGGTTGCTAGTTCACCTTGGGAGGTAGGAAGGTTGATCTAGGGTGCTAGGAGTAGGTGAGTTACTTGTAGAGCAAAGCAGGATTCCATAGCAACCCTTTCTACTCATTTTCAAGGCTCTCTTTAACATTTGATATTTTGCCTGGAAGTTAGCACCCAATGGGGGAAGCTTTGGACGTTTGAATTCTTGCAGCCTCTATAGTCCCCCTTGGCCAATGTTCTCATGTCCCAGTCCAGGAAAGGGAAGACGGAACACAGATGGACTTGCCCAAGGTCACACTGCTTATTCAATGTCAGTACCCAAACTGGAGTCTAGAGAAGGTGCCAGAAGAACTGTGACCTTGGATCAGTCACCTGAACTTGAAGCCTATCTGTACATCGAAAATGATTTCTAACCCTGAGATCAAATTAACTAATGTGAGCAAAAACTATTTCCTTAAACTCTACTCTACATCAAAACTCTACACCAAGCTCTGCACATTTTCCTCTAGAAGTCCAGACAGTAAGTATGTTAGGCTTTGTGGGCCCTATGGTCTCTGTCACAGTCACTCTAGTGTGAAAGCAGCCACAGAAAATACATTAAAAACAAACAAAAAGGAGCGTGGCTGTTTTCCATTAAAACTTACTTGCAAAGCAGGCGGCAGCCAGGTTTGGCCCATGGGCTGTAATTTGCTGACCCTTCTCTCAGTACTTGGAAGCTGTTACATTACTATTGATGACATAGCAAATGACCCCAAAACTTAGCAGCTTCAAACCAACTTTGTTATGCTTATAGATTCTGTGGTTCAAACATTCAGACTGGACACAGCAGGTTGGGCTGTCTTTGCCCCACAAAGTGTGCCACCTCAGCTGCAAGGTCTCCAACCTGGTGTGACCCAACTCCTTGAGCTGAAACTATCTCCGAAGTCTCCCACACTAATCTCTCAGGAGCCTTGGCACCATAGCAGCTGAAGCTCCTACACATGACCTTTCCATGTGGCTTGGCTTTCTCCCACCTCAGCAAACCCAGAGTATTCAGGCTTCTCATTGAACACTCAGGATTCCAAGCCAGAAAGTTTCATCAAGCAGGGTGGAAGCCAACTTGCTTTGTATGACCCAGACGTGGAAATGACTCTATCTCTTTCACGGTGTTCTACTAGGCATAGCATTTATGGGCCCACTCTGCATTCAAGGTGAAATATCAAAAAATTAGGGGAGTTAAATCCATTATAGGAGAGAGTAATAACTTCAGCGTACACACATCAAATCATAGTTAGCACTTACTTATCACCCACCATTCACCAGGACTGTTTCAGTGCACCATGTCTCCAGCATCCATTTGAGATAGGTAATACTTCCATGCACACTTTAATGATGAGAACAGAGAGGTTAACTCACTTGCCTAGGGTCATAAAGACACTACGTTATGGAACTAACATTTGACTTCGGGTAGTCCAGTTCTGGAGTGAGTGCTAAATCCTGTGTGCCCTGCCTCTTATCATGAAAATGTGAATACTTTTTCCACTGCTTGAGAACAGCTGGCTTGAGAAGCTGAGCCTCTGGAATGTAGGGTGCTTAGCAGTCTTCTTTCCAACAGCAGCTCACTTAACTCGGGGCACCATGGGGAGCACAAAGGAAAAGGCATGGCACTCATTTTTGTTTATAGGAAGCCTGAGTATGAGTGGGGAGATTGGATTCACATGAGATAAAACGTTTGTCTCCCATATTGTAGATACCCAGTAGCTGGTGCAGTCCAGACTGAAAATGAGAGCAGTTTGGTTTGCAAGCCCAGGTCCTTTCCCACAGTCTCCCGGGGAGAATAGCCCTGGACTATGAGATCTAGCCCAGCCCTCAGAGGTGATCTTGGTTCAGCTCCCTATGCAGAGATGGGAGACAGAAGCTCCAAGAAGGACGGTTAGTTAGCTGTCACTGGAGATCCAGGTGCTCAGACCCAGAGCTGACTGGGACTTGTTTCTCCCGCCACCCCTGACTGCCCTGTTGTGCTGGGAAGGCAGAGATGGGGGCCATGGTGGTGGAGGTGGAGGGGTGAGCTAATGGGAAGTTGTTTGCCAAAGCTGTGTGGGGGGAAGGAGCATTTTACAAGACCAGGGCCTCTGGCCTGGAAACATCTGTTTCCCTTCAAATCAGCGAGGAGACTTTTGCCTCCCCAGAATGCCTAAATCATGCGGCAGCCAGGGAAGAGCCGGCGTTGGCCTGGAGACTTCAAACGCATTCTCCTGTTCTCTTGGGGACCTAGGCCTGACGTGGGCCTCTGGGGTTCTGTCCTTGTTCTTACCCCCTGTCAGATCTATGAGAAGCTCTCACCTCCAATTAACTTCTCAGTTTCATTCTCTCACCCCTGCTGCGAGGAGGTCTGGGGGTCTTGAATGGGACCAGCAGAGGCTCTCTTTCTGCCCACCCTCCCCTGACCTCACTAGGGCCACTTGCCCCAGGTGGGGGAGAAGAGCCCAGGGAAGTGGCATGATCATTATACCAACCACTGTAGCGCCCTGATTGCTTAGCACATGCCAGGCCTCATGCTGGGCACTCGCCACGCCACATACCTCAGTTTACTCCAAAACTCCCCTGCATGGTGCGTTATAACACAATTATTCCCAGTTTGCAGGTGCGTAATTTGAGACCAAGCTTCACATAGCCAAAAACGGGGAGATGAAATTTAAAAACAGATTGTGTGATTCCAAAGCCATTCCCTTAGTTAGCCCTTCTGCTATTCCTGTTCCCTCTGATAAGCCTTCATCTAATCATCCTTTGTTCATTTTACAGCTAGAAAATTTGATTTCCAGAAAAAGGGAAATGAGCCTGATAAAATCACTGTCCTTCATTCAGTCTGACACCCGCTTGGCCATTATCTGCTTAGTGTTGGTATACAAGTGTAGGTGTTTAGAGGAAGGTAGAGCCATCTTGCAGTCCTGAAAACACTCACAGACTCGTAGGAGCAAGAGAGAAGTACATGTGCATTTAGCAAGCGATGTGGCATGTGTTGCATGTGAAAGACAAGGGCTGAGCATCTCTTCAGAGGGGTCAAAACAGGCTTCCAGAAGCAGATGAGGTCTGAAGGATGCTTCAGGGACAGGGTGCAGAGGTCAACTGAGGAAGGGAAGAGCAGTCAGACAGCAGGTGCAGCAGGTGCCAGGACAAGGAGGTGGGACTCATGTTCTGGAGTTCTCAGGTGCTGGTCAATAGAGAGCAGAGATTGGCAAACAAACCTAGACGTTTGGTTAGAGATTATTTGGGCTCAGTGATAGAATCTGTTGAATGAATAGCTATTAAGAGCTGTGACGGGGGCTCCAAGATAAGGAGAGAATGATAGCCTTTGTTCTAAGGGGTCTGACAAGTCCTCGTGATGATGAAGAAACACTGAAGGCACATTGGAGAGGTCTTCCCAAGGCTTTCGCCACATGGGTTTGGTTGCTTATTCAAATTTCTCAATATTCTGAGACTTTATTACTATAGGTATTTAATATTTCACACCACACTCTCTGGAAATGCTGGGGTTCAAACTCAGGGTTTCAGCCTCCTTGGCCATTGTTCTTTTCTCTTAAAGAAGGTCAGGGGAGGGATGGTAATGGGTTGGGCCTTGGAAGTTCAGGTTCCTGAAACATCCATCCAACTTTACCCTTCGAGCCACCCCTTCTATAATAAAAGCTTCCCATATGTAGATATGGACCTAGGTCTCCAGCTGCACAAGAGGCATGATGGTATATTCCAGAGCCCTGCAGGAAGGAGCAGGAAAGCTGGAGTCTGCATTCTGAAGTTACTGGCAGTGGCTCCTTGTGCAGGTTGCTTTCTCTTCTGGGCCTTGCTTTCTCCACTCATGAAAGGAGGGCTCAAAGTTAGATGATGACTCTAGAGTTTTAGTTCACATTATCACTGTTTCGGAGAGAGGCAGTTGACACCCTTCCTGATCTCCTGGGAAACAGAGAGATCTGACTGTTTCTCTGCACCCCACCTCCAACCCCTTCTCCAATTATCAGGGACTACCACTTTCTCCCCCTCACCGCGAGGCGCCTCCAGACCCAGTCTGGTCCTCTAACAGCTTTCAGATGTGTCTCTGGAGCAGTTCTACAATTACAGCGGAGACAGGGAGAAATCGTATGGCCTTGTGACTTTTGACCCAAGCCTGTGAGGTTGACATCTTCCTCTTCTCCTTGCCCTCCACCCCAGGCAGGGTGGCCTGTGGCCTCCTCATTCCTGAGACTTCCACTGACATGTTTGATTATTGCAGTAACAAACGTAGAAGCTGCTTTTTGAGGAGTAAGAACTGAACCAGGTTCCACTATTATGATGGCTCTGTCATTGCATCTTGATGCTCACCTTGTGTGATATGAATAGTTTCAACCTATTTTGTGGATGAGGAGGCTTAGACTCAGAGAAAGTTAAGTGACTTTTCAAGGAATGCTCAGCCTGCCATTGGAGAAAACAGGAATTATCCCCAGGTTTTATAACTTAAAAACCTAAGACTACTTATAGCACCAGCAAAGTGCCATTCAGGCTGCTTGGAGAAGCAGAGAGCTGGCACTGAACCTCTCCTGGTGGAAATGTATTGCAGAAACACCACCAACATAAGTGGCCAATGGGAAAGCCTTTCAACAGTATTCCAAGCTTTCTAACTGGAGGCTGTGTTCACGTATTTCACCCACTGCAAATTTTCCCTGTGTCCCTTGAAATGCATGTCTTTCTCTTCAGATTCCAAGAAAACATTTTTTAAAACATGTATTTTTTAGGAAAGATATCTTGAAGACTGGAGGGAGGGAGTATGGGGGAATCAACTCAGAAGGAGATCTCCAACCTTCACAAGAAGTCCATTTAACACAAGGGTTCTTTTGGTGGAAACATAGAACCATGGGGAACCCAAAGGCGGGGGGAACCATGACATAGCATCAGCCTTGGCTACGTTGGTTCTTGATTGTTTGATAATGATTCTCCCCCAAATGTAAGTCCATATTCAACTAATTTAAAAAATGTATTATTGTACAAATAAGTGCTCCCTGTCCTGGTCTTTATTTTTTATTTTATTTTAATCAGTGCATTACAGTTATATGTAATAGTGGGGTTCATTATTACATATTCATAAATGCATATAGTGTACTTTGTTCTATTTCAATCCCCGGTACTTCCTCATTCCCTCTCCTTCTCCCTCCCCCTGATTCCCTTCCTCTACTCTATTGGCCTTCCTTCTATTTTTTTTTAAAGTGGTGCATTATAATTATACATAAAAGTGAGATTCAAAATAATTGGTCATTATAGACCACATCCTCATATATCACTTTGGGTAATCCTTGAAATAGCCATGTCTCTAAAATTTTTCCTATTCTATGATGGAGAAACAAGTTGAGAAATGAGAAGGAGTACACTCAGGTTCATTCATTTACGCAAATCTTTACTGAGTACCTATCACATGGCTGGAGATATAGGGAGATATAATGAGTGATATAGCTGTACCCAGACTGAAGTTTTTACCCTGGCTAGGATCTGGGCCCCATCTCTGCAGCTTTCTAGATGAGCTGGGGTGAGCATGCTAAGTGCTCACATGATGCTCCCCAGCGCTGTTCTTACCTCCTCACTTTGCCACTTGCCTGTCCTCATATCCCAGAATTTCCTTGTGATCCTGTTACCAACGCTTTTGAATGGCTTACCAATGATAATTAACATCAGAGAACACTTACCTTTCATATCCATCCACTGTGAACTTGTGAGGTGGGTGACAGTCTGCCTATCACAGATGCCCAGGACTGAGATATGACATGAGCTCGAAGTGACTTCCCCAAGGTCACAGAGTAATGAAGTGGAACTGGAACATGAACCCAAGACCAGGGTTCTTCCTCCATCACACCTCCTTTCCTTTGCATGAAGAAGTTTGGATTCATGGAATCTTTTATAAAAATAATCTCCAAGGCATGAAGTTATAGGGTATTGAAGTTAGGAGGGCTCAGATTCTCCAAGCCCTTGAGTGGTGACGCTGGAGCAGGAACATGGCAGCCAAGAGCAAGGGGTTCAGGTTTTGGAGTTAGACAAACCCTAAACTTGACACTTTAACTTCCTCAATCTGTGACTTTGGAAAGAAGTTTCTTGCTTTCTCTATCTTCAGTTTCTTCTAATGGAAGATAGAAATAACGATGCTATTTTAGGATGCTTTCAAAAGATTAGGAAAACACATGAGGTGACACTACTCCATGTAACTGGGATTCAATAAGTGTGGCTGGAGAAATTATATCCGCACAAAGTTAAAATCTATAGACCTGTGGCCAGAAGAGAGAATCTGGCAGTGGTTTGATGCATGTGCACTGGAATGAGACGAATCTAAGCTGAAATTGTCAGTCCCAGGAATTACTGTGTGATTTTGGGAAAGCTACTTTCCTTCTCTGAGCCTCAGGTGTGAAATAAAGAGAAGAACAGTACCCATCTTGTAGGATGGCTTGGAGGAATTGGTTGTGAACATGTAGGTAAGACCATTTAGATAATGCTTGGCACATATAAAATCTTAGTACATGCTTGTTACTTGTACCTAAAATGTACAACCAGCATTCTCCAATCTGAAACTTAGCATTCATAGTGTTAAACACAGTTTATAGCACAAGTTAAGTTGAAGTGCTCAAGAAAGAGGCAAAGAAATAGGACTAGTGGGAATCCAGGCTCTTCTGATTAACACAGGGAACCCTGTACCCTCTTCTTATCATTGTCTCTATCCTTGAAACCTGGAGACAAAGGATGGCATGATGTTTTAATCAGCTTTTTCACTGCTGTGACCAAAAGACGTGACAAGAACAATTAGAGGAAGAAAAGTTTATTTGCGGGTACACAATTTCAGAGGTCTTAGTCTGTAAATGGCTGACTCCATTCCTCAAGGCTCAAGATGAGGCAAAACATCATGGCAGAAGAGTAGGGTGGAGGGAAGCATCTCAGGGCATCACACCAGGAAGCAGAGAAAGACTAAGCTCAGATCACCAAATATACGCTTCAAAGGCACACTCCCAGTGACCAGCCAACTCCAGCTGCAGCCTGGTGGCCTAGAGTTACCACTCAGTTGATCCTTGAGTGCCTAATATCAGGGACGAACCAAGTGGTCACTGCAGAGGATCGATTCGCTGATTAGGTCAAGGCTCCCATAACCCCCTCATTTCACCTCTAAGCCTTGCATTGTCTCACACATGAGCCTTTGGGGGGACACCTCATATCCAAACCATGACACATGACAAGAACAGGCCACTTGGATGTGTGATACTTCCATTGAGACTTCCTTTCCTGGAAGTCTTACCTCCCCTGGAAAGTTTCTCTGTTCCCTCCTTAGTCTTTATACAAATCACAGAATTCTGGAGAAATGAAAGGCCACAGAGCCTCCCTTGAGGTAGACAGAGACTGCTCTATGAAAACTCTTGGGGTGGAGCTGTGGCTCAGCAGTTGCAACACTTGCCTGGCATGCATGAGGACACGGGTTCGAGCCCCAGCACCACATACACAGTGAAGTGTTGGAGCAATGAAAGTCACATGAAAAACTAAATAGAATCTGATTCATTCTCTCCCTCTCTTTCTCTCTCTGTCCCTCTCTCTCTTAAAGAAAAAAAATAAAGGAAAAATTTCTATGCTCTGGATGAGACCTGAATCCACCAGATATGCATTTACCAGTTTTCCCTTCTAAGGCTTCACAAGCTATGTCCAATACAGCATGGAGCTGGAGATGACACCACAGGAGGGCAGGGGCATGATTTGTACCTAGAATAGCTCCCTGCCGTGGTCTACAAGGTGCCCACTGACCTTCCACCTAATCTCACTTTGCTCTGTCCATACCACCTGTGTATTCCTCCTATAGTCTAGGCTTCTTCTCCCCACAGGATCTTTACACTTAGTTTGCTTCCTGCCTGGAATGATCTTCCCCCAGGCCTTGCTTCCATAAGCTGGTTCTTTCTCAATGTTCGGTTCTCAGCTCTGACTTAGCCTCCTCAAGAAGGCCTTCATGAATGACTGTCTAATGGACATGCAACCCACACTCCCATGTTCCTCTTTTTTATATTATTCTGTAATATTCTCCATCCTATTTATCATTATCTGATTTTTGGCTTATTTTGATTCGACTTATTCAAGTAGGAACCTTGACTCTTGTTCACCTTCATAACCTGAGCACCTAAATAATTCATTTAGAATGAATGTAGGAACATAAGAACATATCTATCCAGCCAATAAGATAGCACTGGGGCTAACTTCTCAGGTCCTGGACTCCTACTGCTTAAGTTCAAACTCCTCCTCTGACTATGGGCAAGCAAGAAGATACATAGAATCCTCTTGGTGAAATTTGGGTGATTTTAAGTCTGGCCTTTTAGGCTGCTTTACTGCAAATTAGGAGCTTAGGTGAAAAGTACATAGCAAACATTCAGTGCTGAATAAATGTGTTATAATGAATTTTGTTTTAAAAAATATTGTTTCCCTGTAGCTTAAACATCCCCGAGTTCTTTAGGTCACTACTCCCGTGTCACAATATTTGCTCCTTCCTTTAACTTCAAGGGCCTTCTGTGAAGTCTCAGCCTGGTACCATTTTCTTGCTGTGCTACAGGTTCACTCTATATGCTGTGGATACACGGGGGAGGCACTCTGAGCTCAGCACTGTGACCCTGAGGACAGCCTGTCCACTGGTGGATGACAACAAGGCAGAAGGTAGGTGACCCATTTCTTTACTTCCCAAGTAGGTTTCACAGTTCCCCTCCCTTAAATTCTTCATCCAGTAGTCACAAACTAGTGTGCACACATGTGCATGAACACACACACACACAAACACACACTCACACTAGCACAGAAAGAAGAAAGTAAAGGAACTAAGGGAGCAGGAAGAACATGGAACTAAGTTAATCACAGACATGAAGGAAGAAATTAGATTGCCTCACAATATCTTTGTCAATGGAAAGACTCGGTCTTTTATAGAGTTCATGTTCTGATTAATAGATAAGGAATGGTAGAAGGATAAAGCCTCTTAGTCTAGCCTTCTTAGGGACCAGTCACTTTATCTACTTGAGTTTATGCTTGAGCTGGCCCATAGGTGGCAGTTAGAAGACCATGTCCCCATTGTGTGCCATGGCAGACATCATCAGCTGATCACAGTGGCATCTGACCAGTGGTGGCCTTGGAATCCTCAGCATAGAGCTACTCAGTTCCTATCAGTATAAGTTAGCATGCAAGATTAAACCTTTTTGCTGCTCCTGGTCTTTTGACAAAAACATCTAAAGAATATAACCCATCAATCAGATCCACCACATATTTAGGCAACATGTTGATAGAGTTCCTTCAGCTGGACTGACAAAATATGATGGTAGCTTACCAGTCCTGGGTCTACGTTAAGTCAAGCAAAGAGTTCCCAAAATCCTCAGTGCAAGCAATGCAGCAAAGACATGATCTCTACCTCTTCAGAGTTCACATTCTGGATGGAGAAACAGACATTTCCAAAATGACTTAATAAGAAACTTAATAATAAGTGTTTCTTGTGTTACCAGACAAGAGGAGACTGAGCTCAAAAGCAAGAAGGTTTGAGATATTTTCTTATTTTTACTTATTATTATTATTTTAAAATAACATATGCACATGGTTGAAGAAACAAGAATAGAAAACAGTAAAAAATAGTACAAAGTAAATGCTTTTCTTAGTCCTAAGGTCCCCTACATTCTTCTAGAGGTAACTGTTGTTAGTAATGATTTGGGAACACACATGGATTTTGATCAGAGCCTTCATAGCTGAAGGAATGTGCCTTCTACTCATGATGAATTCAAGTTTCGTTGGCTAGTAGAAGTGACTAAAGGAATGGAAATGTTCCTGGTTGCCAAGCAGAAGAGTCTGGATTTTCTTTAAAAGGATTTTTAACAGGGACCTATCAGACCTAATTACAGAAATGTGTTGAAATATTACAGGGACAGATAGAAAGAGGATGCTGAGAAAAACCAATTCAATTTATTTAAACCTCTGCATATGTTTGGAATTTTCTGTTAAATCATGAGCACAACAATATATCAATAATTGCATTTATTTGCAGTTGAGTGTCGAGTGTTACACACTCTATGTTTTTGTTTGCTTATTTTGTTCTGCTTTGTGGTCCTAAGCTCTCCAGGGGCTTGCACATACTAGGCCAGCACTCTACCACTGAACTAAAGCTCAGCCCCACATTCAGTTTTCAATTTAGTTCTTCCAGTACACCTCCAATGTAGACATTATCATCTTAGGGTTACTAGCTAGGAAAATCAAATGCAGCTAGTCATTGACATGCAGGGGACATATTTAAGATTTTTGTACCCACAGAGGTCACACAAGTGAACTTCCGCACAACTGTGTTTTCCTTGTTGCAAGCCATGCTTCCGTCCTCACTTTTCTCCACTATCCAGTGATCTGTCTCTGTACTTCTTCCCTCTCAGAGATAGCCGACAAGATCTACAATCTGTACAACGGGTACACGAGTGGAAAGGAGCAGCAGACTGCCTACAACACGCTGATGGAGGTCTCAGCCTCCATGCTGTTCCGAGTGCAGCACCACTACAACTCTCACTATGAAAAGTTTGGTGACTTTGTCTGGAGGAGTGAGGATGAGCTGGGGCCCAGGTATGGGTTTAGGAGTGTGAGTTGAGGGGGGGGACTCTCCTTGTTTCTAGTCAATTTTGCTGGACCCTTTCCTCATAGGCTTATTATAAATTTATTATATAAACAAGGGGTGTGGTCATTATAAGCATGTCAAGGCTAAAGGAATGGGCAGCAAGATTCACTTCTTAATGAAAATTTCTTTGACTATATTCAAATAATCTTAGGAATAACGTGGTCAAAGGACTCTACCCTTAATAAAAAATCAATGCCTGATAAAAAGTCAATAAAGCGGAACGAAAACTGAACAGAACAAAAATATTGTTCAATCCTATCAAAGCATTAGATTGTCCCTACAAAAGGGAGATTAGCAAGAGAAATATTAAAGACACAGCCCCCAAACCAAGATATTCTTCTTAAAGCAATCTGAAAGAGGGGAAGAGAAGAAAGGAGGTAATCCAACCACTTTTCCAAATGTGATTTATTGTTGTCTGTGATCATCTTGAGTACAACCTCTGATCCTTTCTCCACACTCAGAAAAACTCCTACACTTCTACACTTTGGTGGTAAGCAACCTGTTTGGAGGAACTGAAGAGGTTCTGTGTAGTTGCAGCAAAATGCCTGACAGCAGGAGTGGTAAGGGATAAGAAAGCAGAGGTCGGTAAGGGGCAGATCCTGAATAGCCTTTAAATAGGGTTAAAGAGTTTGGATTATCTCCCTGGGTTAATGAATGGCAAGCTTTTCAAGGGTTTTTCACCAGGTGATATTATCAGATCTTCCTAAGATACTTAGTGGGTGACACTTTAGGCTTCAAAAAGACTCTGTAAAAGATTCTTCCTAATTTTTTGATAAGAACATGGAAGTCCTATGGGTTAAATGAACTTCCCAGAGTCGCAGAGTGTGACATGGAGGCCATTCCTGCCTTGAACTCTCATCCTGAGCCCCTGTAACACTTCAAGTGATCTTCCAAGAATTTCAGGCCTTTAAGGGATGAGATGAGATGAGATGAGCGTGTGGTCAAGGGATAAAAGGGATCTTTTCCTTGGATACTCTTATCAGTTCTGTTGGGTCCTAGACTTTAACTTTCCCCCTTTCACATGAAAGGAAGGTTCATTAGATAAAAGCTAAAAGAGGGTGGAATGGCAGGCAGAAGCAGAGAGTGCCAGATGAAAGTCACTGTGTGAGTCATCTGGGCTGCCATCTTGCCCGTGGACTGAGTAAGGTGCTCTACTTTATTGGGCTTTCCCACAGGGCTTGGGGACTGAACTGGAAGCTAAATCAGAGCTCCACTTCTGACTTTGTCTTTACAGCCTGCTAGGATTCTTTATTATCCTTAAGGACATAAATCTTCCAGAAAGGCCTCCTGGCCGCCCACAGAGGCAAGGCAACCCACTCAGTGATGGACTGTGATAACCCACTCACCTCCGGTCAGCCAGTCTTCAGTCACTGTCCACCAACCCCTATCCCTGTTGCCCAGTTTTCTCCTTCTTTGGTCTTTCTCACCTCCCAGAGGGGATCTGAGATTGCACCAACATTCCACACTGGCATGTCAGCAAGAATCAAGGGAACTGCATCCTAATCTATCCTGGCCCTGCTATTAAATTCACTGTGCAACCCTGGGCTCTGCATCTTTCTGGCCCTCAATCTACTGTGAGATTATCTGGGTGAACTTGTTATTATTATTATTATTAGTGTAATTATTTTTCCTATGTAAATCTTACATAGAACCACAGGTCTTAGAATGCCAGTCCCTATGATAATTCCTTAAAATTTTGTCCATTTCCTCTATTATTTTACACTCTCATGTTTTATTTCTCTATAATACAATCACTAGTTTCCATGCCTTTTATTGCTTATGAGTTTACTTACATATTACCTCTCTCCCCACTGTACTGTAAGTTATGTACAATTAGTGATCCTTTAAGTCCTACTCACTTTTGAAACTTGCTGCTAAATAAGCCCTTACTAAATAATTGGACAATGAAAGGAGTTTGTCAGTGTGTGAATAGATGATTACAGAGTGGTTCTGGTAGAAGTTAAAGTAGGTGTCCTGGAATTCCATCTGCTGGGTCTTCCTTCTGTGTGCCCCACCCCCACACCAAGGATCCCTAAGTCTCTCCAAGCTCTCAAGGTTCTCTAATATATCACAGTTGTAAACAAGTGAATCCCATGAACTTCAAGGTCTTCTGACATTATAACAATGTATTCTCTTGCAAATAGTAAAAGACTTAAAGAGACCTTAATTCATTAACTGATGTATTGATTTGTTTAATGTGTTGTGCGTCAGGCATTGTGCTGGAGGCTGGAAATAAGAGTGAAGAAGACAAATGATGCCTGTACACAGCTCAGCCTCTAACTGCAATGGACCATGTCATAAGATGCATGCTATAGAAAGGAGGATGGAAAGCGGTTTCGGAGCAATGAGTCAAATGTTCATGTGCATATGATAAACCTGAGGACCTTGTTAAAATTCATATGGACTTAGTGGTCCAGGTTGGGCCTGAGATTGTGCATCTCAAACAAGCCATTAGGTGATGCCAGTGTTGCTGGTCCACACTTGGGGTGATAAAGTTTTAGATGTTGATAGCTGGATGATCTCATCCTAGACCTGGAGCTCAAGGAAGAATGCCTGGGGAAGAAGGAGAGGTCAATGTATATAATGAAAGAAAGAATAGGAATCTTCCAGGTGGGAGGGGAAGGGTATTTTCAATGGAAGGAGCAACTGGCGCAAAGATGAGAGAGGGTGAGGTAAGAGAAAATACTTTAGTCAGGAACTATAAATATCACTAGATCAAGGAGTTCAAGGTGTGAGGGAAGAGAAAAATGAAAAACAAAGCTGCAGAGTTTAGCAAGGGTCAAATCATGATGGCTTTTGTGATTCCTATTTAAGAGTTTGTTTCTTCTCTTAGAAGCCAGGTAAAGGTTTTCTAAAGAGGAGAAATTTAAATAAATTTCTTTGCCACATGTATAAAACCTCAAAATGTAAAGGAGAGAGAGCAAGGCATTTCTCTGGAGCCAGGATCCTAGGGTTCATATCTTAGCTTTGTTACCTACTTGCTGGGTGACCTTGGACAAATTCCACCCCTATTCTGGACCTCATTTGTAACATAAAAGGGACCTACAAAGTCTCTTCCAGCTGGGAAGCCAAGGAACCAGAAAATCCTGAAGGTCACAGAAACCAGAGAACAGATGCAATATGAGTGTGGAGGGTCTTTTCACCTCCAGTCCAGGACATCCTGTTTCTCAGGGACCCAGGTTGGCCAGGGAGCTGAGAGCTTTTCCCAGGAGCACACTGAGGGCCAATATGCGATCACCTCTGTTAGAATTCTCTTGGACTATGTAATCACCAAACCCCAAAATGTTTTGAACTCCTCCCTAGATCTGAGGTTACACTCCCACATAAAATTTAGTGACAAAAGGGCATTTCTTACTTCTGCCTAATAAATCTATCAGGGAAGTGTTCCCCAGAGCCTAATTCTCATGACAACTATAGGTTACTGCAAACAGCTGCTCAAAGAAGGCCCACTGATACCCAGCTGTCCCAGCCATAAGGTTCCTATTAGGAGACCTGAAAAACTGAGCTCATAGGTGGCCAGGAACCAGAATTTGCTCCGGTCAGAGCATCCTTGACTACTTTTGGGCTTCATTATATTTTCATTTATGTTTGATCAAATTGATAGGGTAGACAGAAAAGAGCAAGAATTGAAGAGATTTGGTTTTAGTGAAATTGATCCATCTAGACTATGAATAGTATGCTTCCATGGCAGACATTGCTAACCCATCACCAGAATTATCACAGGCACGGTTCAGCCTGAAATCCTTTTTAACCTGGTAGGACGAGGCAATTTTCCTATCTGAAAAGAGTTGACACATCCACTGTCATAAATTTAGTGAAAATGAGCAAACCTGGGGAGTTACTGTATAGTTTCCTAAGATTGTGTTCATTCCTTTCTTAGGTATCTTGGATGAACTCTCTCCCAATTTTTAAGATATTGGAAAAGAACAAACTTACTTAGGTTTCTTGAGTCATATTTCTATTAACTCAGACTTTAATTTTTCTGCATATTTTAACATTTCTGAAATCAGGATGATTTCTGCATAATGAACATGCACATTCATTATATTCTTTTTTTGAAGGGCTATTGTTTTATTTATGATTTTATTAGTATACTGTAGTTTTACATAATTGCAGGATTAATTTTGACATACTCATAAATGCATATAACATAATTTGCTCTGTTTCAATGGCTTTTATTAACTCCTACTCTTCCCACTACCCTTCCCCAAACTTTGTTGCTCTTCCTTCTATTAATTTATTTTTTAATTGGCACATTATAGTCATACATGAAAGTGTACATAGCATAATTTGGTCAACTTCATTTCCCATCCCTCCTCCTTCCTCTCAAGGTGCTTTCTCTACTCCACTGTGATCCCTTCTATATTCATGAGTTTCCCTTTCGAAAAAAATGCTTTGTTTCTGTCTTCCAAATATGAGAGCAAATATTTGACCTTTGACTTTCGTAGTCTGACTTACTTTACTTAGCATGATGTTCTCTAGTTCCATCCATTTACCAGCAAATGACATTTCATTCTTCTTTATAGCTGAGTAAAACTCTATTGTGTATAATATATACAACATTTTCTTTATCCATTCATCTGTTGAGTGACACCAAGCTGGTTCTATAACTTGGCTATTGTGAAGTGTGCTGCTGTAAACACTGTTATGCATGTATCACTATAGTTTGCTGTTTTAATTCTTTTGGATAAACACCAAGGAGGGGGATAGTTGGATCATATGGTGGGTTCATTAAAGCAATCATAATTCTTATATTTTAGATATCTTAGGATAGAGAAACACTAGCAAAATGCACTATACTTTTAACAGTAGTGTCAAATAGACTCTTTTCCTTGCTGATAGTATATTAAAGTTAGTTATTGTCCTGAAGTCTCTCTATTAGGTCCAAATGAAATAATTTTTGGCTAGTAATTCTTGCCATCAGTCAAGAAATTAATTCTTGGAAAGGCCTCATGATTTCTTATGAGGGAATGAGTAGGAGAGGAAGCCAAACATAAACATTTTCACTAGTTACCTTACAAATCCTATATCAAACCTGATGTTGAGGATATATATCCGCAGGCAGTACCTGTGCTTTCTGCTTGGAGAAGGTAGTGACCAGAGGCTGAATTTTGATGTAGGTTATTCTGCAAATGATCCTAGTAAACTATAGAGAAGCCACAAAATCATGGCTTCTCAATCAATTTATTGCATAAATTCAGCAGACCAGCTTCAAATGCACAGGTGTATACTCAGGTTTTCAAAATGGAAATATTGTTATTTTATTTCATTTCAAATTAATTCTTGTTAAATGATACAGAAATATACAAAATGGAAGTGAAAAATGCTATTTCTTAGCCCTGTGTTCCCAACCTTACTCCAAAGAAAATTGTTAACAGTGTGCACATACCTCCACAGATGTATGTATGGAGACATGGGCTTGGGTATTTACAGAGAATAGATGTATGCTTGGTGATATTTCTTCATCTACAACCACATCTATATGCCCATGATCTTTACTGGGTTTAGCAAATCTATATACTATGTTCTATTATCTGCCTCTTTTTACTTAACAATATACTGGTCAAGTATTTCCCAAGGATACCTAGATAATGAATTGGCTTTTTGAAGAGCCTTTTAGTCATGCAATTTTATAAATATATCACATAACAGGACAGTCCACGATAAAGAACCAATTGTATTTCTTTCAATTTCTTTACTATTACAGACAAATTTGCATAAGCCTTTTACCCATTTGTCTAATTATTTCCGTAGGTCCACATGATGCTCTTGTGCCATTTCATTCCTTTTATCAATCCCTACTAGAGAATCACCGCATTTTGAAAATTAAGGCTAAAAAATGCCCTCAATTCAAGTTAATTCACCTGTATTAATCCTCCCCCTTGTAGTTAGGAGGTAGACACCAGAGGAACTACATATACCCATCGTTTAAATCTTCTTTCATCTCCTGAACAATAGGTTTTGAAGAGTGAACAATAGGTTTTGAAGAATAAACAATGGAAAAACCTCAGTGGATTATATAAATTCTTCTAGATTACACAGTTAGTAAGAGTTGGAAGCCAAATCCAAAATATTGCCTTCTGATGTCAAATCAGCATCTAGTTCAGCATAACTCATTATACCCCAAGACGTCTGCACCACTAAAGAGTATGTTCTGAGTCTCACCTGAAATAAAATACTTCAGCAACAAAGGAGAAACACGAGTTGTGTTGGCCAGAGATGAAATTTCAGCATGACTTTGAAGCATGGATAGAACGCTGCAACTGTGGCCCTCTCATCTCAGCAACTCCATGCTTTGGCAGTTGTGGCTTCTGTTGTGAGCTACTCATTAGGCACACATATAATAACACAAGAAACTCCACCTCCAACTCCCACCTCCAGTGATGGGAAATCTACTATCATATTGAAGGACCAATTCTATATTTAGAGGACTCTAGTTCTAAGATTTTTTTTTTTAAAGAGAGAAGGACAGTGAGAGAGAGAGAGAGAAAGGGAGAATCAATTTTTATTGAGTTTTTCATGTGGCTTTCGTTGCTCTGACACTTAGTTGTGTATGTGGGTGCTGGGGTTTGAACCCGTGTACTTGAGCACACTGGGCAAGTGCCGTAACCACCGAGCCACCGCTCCAGGCCCTAGTTCTAAGTCTTTGATAAATTATTGTATTGAACCAAAATTATCTTCTGTTAATTTTAGGGTGACTTTGTCAAAAACACTTAAATGTTTTGCAGCGGGGACTTGAGACCCTATTGCACTCTGTCACTGTGGACACATGACTATTCACAGGCTCACTTTTACCAGCTGAAGACTGGGAATACAGTATGCACAGTAGAACTGTAGTAAGGGTTAGATTCAAGATGATATCGCATGGGTACTTGTTTGGGCATATAGTGGGTGTTCAGTTATAGCTATTCTCATCCCTGGCCACACATTTCCCCAGGTGTCTTCTGTTGCTAGAACAACATAACCATTTGCCTGTGCTCCCTCTTCTCCTCCATTCTTGCTTTCAGCTCAACAGGCTTGCTTTTGAGTCACCCTTCAGCATCATGATCCGCCTACAGTTTGTATATGTCCTTCTTACCAGAAGTGACTGGGGTTCTCCAGCAGTGACCTGACCAGAACTGCGTGAATGAAGTCATTACTTCCTTCAGACTGCCCCCTCCACATCAAGCAGTTGTGTTCCAATTTTTCATAACCATGTCACGCCCTCGACTCCCATTAAGTGTGGGGTCAGCTCACACAGAGATTTCAGCTCAACTCAAGAAAGCAGCGAGGAGGGAAAGCAGCCAACAGGAACATTTCTTTACTGCCACTCTTCTTTTTCTCCATCTCAGGGCACCCTTAGAAGTTAGGGCTCTGTCCGATAACTGTGTCAACAGCTGATTGGGTAACGATGCTGGGAACAGAATTGTCGGTCAAAGGTTCTACAATTCCCGGAGAAGTGGCCTCCAGGCCCAACCCCTTCCTCCTTCACAAGACATCACTGTCTCATTCTTGCCTGCTGATACATGATAAATTCATATATGGTGCCCCTTCTTCACCTCTCGTTTCCGATCCCCGTGGGCCTGAGTCCTGATTCCAATGAGGAAGATTTCATTTCTGGTATTTGAGAAAAGTGGTCATTCTGACCTATGATTTTTCCTCTAGGGAAAGCTTGAAGCATGCCTGGCCTTTGATTTATGGGTCTCCACTGCCTACAATTTATTACCCCACACTCTTGTCTTTGGTCTCTCTCACCCCTCCTCCATTCCTCCCCTAGAGCACCTCCAACCCCCCTCTTCATTCCTTCACTTTCTAAATTCTCCTGTCTTCTTTATCTAAATGCAAATATTGGAGAAAAAATAAATGCAAATATTAGTTTACTGTACTCAGCCTTGGGCTGAATGCCTGTGGTAGTCATTTCATTTCAGCCTAACAATCCTATCAAATAAATATTTCTATTCCTCTTTTACAAATTAGGGAGCTGAGGCTCAGGGAGGTGAAGTGACTTACTCTGAGGGGTTCTAAAGCCTCTGTCTTTCCTACTATTAACACTACTTTTAATCATTGCTAACATTTACTTAGGGCTAAGTATATTACCCATGTTATCTCATCTTGCTAATAACACATTTTACTGCTGTGGTAACTTGGAGTTAATGGCATTGAAGAAATTGTTCATGATCTACTTAGCTGTTAAGTTAGAGAGCGAGGGCTTACATTGGGACTCTAGAGTGAAATACTTCATCTTGACTTGATGCAGTCAGGAACCCTGGTCCTAGATTTGTCTGTTATTAATTTAAGGTCTTCTTTTGAGGTAAGTTCTTTTCTCATTCCAATCTCAGTTTCTCCATCCTTATGAAAGGTTACTTTGTCCAGTTGTGTTCCAAGATGCTCTGAGGAAGTGGCTGGGCCTTTGGAGGCAAACCATTTGAGCATGTTGGAACAAGTGCCCCTTTTGTACTTGTTGATTATTTTTGTGAATGTCAGGATCAGCCCATGGCTCTCCATTGTCCAAAGAATAACATCCAAGTCCTTCAGCTTGGCACTGAAGAGACTGGACTGCTTAATCTCTGCAAGCTCACGGGCCTCCCACCTGCTCACTGCACCAGCCATTTCTAATAACTAGTAGTTTATGCTCTCTCTGGACTGAATCAGAATGATCTATTTCCTTTGCCTCTTTATCTATCTGAAACATTTGTTTCACTGTTGAAGACTTAACTCAGCTTTTGTATTATTTGGGAAGACTTCTCTGAGATCCTGAATCGCTGACTAGGTGCCCATCTTGCATATTCCCATAGTACTTTGCCTGTTTCCCACCCCAGGCTTCTGCCACTCCCTTGTGGAGATATATAGGTTCAAACCAGTTCGACTGTCTCCCCAGTGCCTGGTATACACAATATAGTGGTGGTGACTATGGTGATGATAATTTCTAGTGCTCGATATGTAACAATTTTGAAGAGTTTTATGTGTATTAATCCTCACCATATCCAGAAGAGATGAGAATTATGGTATTCCTTTTTCATAAAGGACAAAACAGAGTAAGTTGCCTTTTACTAATATACAGAGAAAAATCAAACCCACACCCCTAAGTACAATAAAGGGAAACAGCTAACACCTGGACGCACCCTCTGCCTGGTTTCCTCTTTCCAGTTTTGTTCTTTTCCTATTCATTTTTCAAAGCAGTAAACATATTTTTTAAAAAATCCAGTTCCAAACATATTATTTTTCTTCTTAATAGCCTTCAATTACTCCCCCACTTGCCCCTGAGAAAATATCCTAGGTAATACTTATTGAGAGATAATTATAGAGTTCAGTATTTTCATTTTCCAAACACTTTGTTGTACCTGCATTATTATTCCCATGTTCTAGGAAAGGCAAGGAAACTGAGGCTCCAGTGGTGACGCAGTTTACTCAATGCCACACAGCTGGTGAGTGGCTGAGCTGGGATTTGAACGTGAGCCTGGAGGTTCACCACCAACTACCCACATGGTGTTAGGAACAATGATGGCTCTGGCGGAATGCTAACAGCCTGGCTCTTTCCGCCTTCAGTTTCCCATGGAGTCCTTACTTATGTACTGTATTTCAGCCATAGATTTCAGGACTTCGGTGTCATCTCTTAACTCTGTGCCTTTGCCATCTAGGGCTTTGACCTTTTCTCTACTTCGATTCATTTATGAGACTCAACACAATTTCCCCTTTGCCTTGGAAGTTTTCTTTAACATCCCTAATCCTGCTTAAGCACCGTCCTCTGTCTTCATAAGCCTCCTAGGATTTCCCCCACACAATCGGTGCTCTTGTCTCCTACATTGTAGTCTCCATTTGTCTGTTTCCCACTGACCCCTGCTGAATGGAAGCTCTGGCATGTAATACATGCTCAGTTAATGAGTATATATTATACTCTCTCATTTAACTTCACAGTAGCCCCATTTTTCAAAGAGGAAGGTTTAGAGACGCTAAGTAAAATTTCCAAGGACATAAAGCTACTAAAATACAGAGCAAGAACTCAAACAAAGAGGACTGAGAAATGAACTCCTGAGCTCCTCTTGTGGGAGGGATTGCACTTGCCTCAGAGGAGGGAGGGCTGTGGATAGAGTGTGATTATGAAGTGATGAATTCTTGGCACCTAAGGAAATATTCCGCCCAAGTGGTGAACTATACAAAGAGGACTTTTTGAAAGGCACCTCATAAATCGTGCCCACAAAACATAACACATAATCCCAGTCCTTTTTCAGCCACCACACAGGTGCCTAACACAGTCTCCCATTTGTGGGGTCTGTTGTCGTAAAACTCTTTCCCTCCTGGGGTCTCAGAAGGGCATGCAGAGGGCAGCAGGAGAGAGAGCCTCTCCTTTAGCCTCACAAGATCCCTGGGCATTTTAAAGATGCCTGGAATGCAGAGAAAGCAAGGCAGCCTCCTTGATGATGAAGCTGACTTGTAGTGTGACCTGTTCTAAGCCTCAGTGGCCATATTTTTAATGAGAGGAGATCAATCATTCCCAGCGTGTGTAATTTTGCCTCCCCCTGCAAAGGACAAGTTTAGTTTCCTGACTGGCCTGGGGCTGCTGTTGTTAAGTGTGAGGCTGCAGGATGTTACAGGACTTCCTACACGATCACTCCTGCAACAAGGCCTTCCCGTTCCTTTGTCAAGAACCCCTGGACAAGGTGATCTCAAAGATCCTTCCTTGCTTTAACTACCGGTCATGAAATTGCTCATGGATCCTCTCTCTAGTACTAAATGAAGGATTTTGGATAAGTTGTAATGGTGACACCAGAGTACTGGATGGTTTTCGATAAGATTAGTGTTCAGTCTGACCTTGATCCTGGGGTATCAGTCTAGTCTTCTTTATAATGGTAGCCACCACTGAAACTGAGTGCCAGGCCGAAGTTGTCGTGGAGGATAGCAGCTCAGGACATCACACCAGCAAGCAGAGAGAGCATCTCCACCAGCCCCGTACAAAATATGTACCCCAAAGGCAATCCCCAATGACCCCCTTCTCCAGGCATATGTAATCTCACCCAACCAATCTGTAAGAGTAAGACTGTCATCGATATTTTGGAGAAGGGAGAAATTGGATGCAGAGAAGTTATGATCTGGGCACATTTATATTTGCACTTCAATCAGAGAGAAGCACAGAGGGCAATGTTTCCAGATTCTGTGAATGTGAGAAAATGGTGTGTGTGGAGTGAAGCAAGACCTTGTGGGTTCAGGCCTAGAGTCCACTGATCCCCTAGGTATCCACCTCAGTCACATAATGTCCTTTCTCCTCACCTGTTAACTAGGGGTGACAAGAACAGGAAGTTCAGGACTGATGTGAAGATTAAATAAAAATTTTAAAATGTATGTAAAGTATAAAACCAGTGTCCAGCACACGATAAAGGTCAATTTTTAGTTACTATTGTTGTGGGATTATCACTACTGTAATGAATTCTCTTTGGCTAAAGCCCCAAGGCCACTGTCATTCTAATTGCTAGGGATTCCATCTCTTTGAACTAAAAGTGCGAGTTCAAAGGTTTTGCTCCTTTCATTTTTTATGCTCGCAAACTGAGGAGGTTATGTTCTAAGGTGATTTTTGAATTGGTGTTTGAAATACCACTTAGGAAACCACTGGGGCAAGGTGAGTGACTGAGGACCTCTATTTGCCACTGCAAATGCCCCTAATCAGGGCTCCTTCCTTAATGGCTGTTCTCTCCTCGGTTTCCAGGAAGGCCCACCTGATCCTTCGGCGGCTGGAAAGGGTGAGCAGTCACTGCTCCAGCCTCCTGCGAAGCGCCTACATCCAGAGCCGCGTGGACACGGTGCCCTACCTTTTCTGCCGAAGTGAGGAGGTCCGGCCTGCAGGCATGGTGTGGTACAGTGTCCTCAAGGACACCAAAATCACATGCGAGGAGAAGATGGTGTCCATGGCCCGAAACACGTACGGAGAGTCCAAGGGCCGGTGAGGGAGGGCACCAACCTCCAAGAGCACAGAGACTCTCGTAGGAGGAGCAGTTCTCTCGTGGATCCTGGGGCCTGGGTGGGCTGGGGGACAGCTGAGGATGGGCCTGGCAGATGAAGCTAGCCAACAAGGCCAAAGCAAACTGCTCCTCCTGTGGATAGTGGACAGAGAACTTTGTAACCAATGGAATTATTCATTTTTCTCTATCTTTTATTTTTTCTAAGATATTATTTGACTCTGTCAGACGTCTCTCCTTTTTAAAACTTTTCTTTTGGATGGCAGTCAATCGGGTGGCAGGCGCCTTCAGGTGGAGACCAAGCGGCCTTTCCTTTCTTCCTCCCTCCTGCCATATCAGCTTCCTTCTTGCCAGGGATCCCTGGAGCAGACCAATGGAGAGACAGTGTGGCCTCTTCAGCATCAGGAAGGAGGCCTCAGGCTTGTTACCATGTGGAAGCGTGGGTCTTTACGGACTTCTCTCTCTCTCTCTCTCTTTTCTGGACGTTACTGAGTTTGCAGGACCTCTGCTTCTTCCTGTCTGCCCAGAGTCCCTGCAGGACTTAATGTGCATTAAAAATTCTTATTGTCTCTCTTTCTGCTTGGGTGGTGTTTCTTACTAATGAAGTGTATTTGGAGAACTTCTGTTTTTTCACTAAACAAATATTTACTGAGTGGACACTATGTGCCAGACGCAGGACAAGCAACTAAAGTCAAAGGCGTTCCCTGCACTCGGGGAATTTATGATCTAGTAGTTATTACAGAGAAGCAATCTGGTGATTTCAGGATGGGCCAGGGGAAGAATGGAGGTCCTCTAAACTCCTTGATGGGTCATGAGACATACCGGCAGGGTGCTGAAATACTTCCTTGAAAACGTGATACCTAAGCCCAAAGAATGAGGAAGAGGGAAGTAATAAGACAGACAAAGGTGGGAATAATGGGATTTGCTCCAGGCAAAGGGGGAACTGAGCAAAGGTGGAGAGAAAATAGAAAGAGTAACTCACTCAAATATCACTCAGCTTGAACCAGAAGTTTTACATTATCTTGAAGTAACCAGCAGCCACGGAAGGACTTCAACAAAGGAGTAAAATAATCAACTTGCTCTTTAAGAAAAATCACTCCAGCTACAAGGTTGAAGATGGATTGGAGAAGGTCCCAAAGAGAGGGTGACCACTGTCGTTTTACAGGGAAGAAGAGATGGCAGACTTCTGTCTGGGGAGACATTTCAATATTGGGCTCTTCTTTTATTTATTTATTTTTAGACAGCTTCATTGAGGCATATTTGAAATTTCATTCTAAATGGCAATTTTCCTGTTGCCAATGTGTTCCCTGGGAGGGTAATAAGCCCAAAGGGGCATTATAAATTCTCAACAGCATGGTTTTAGCAAGGATAAGCCAATTAGCTAGAGGAAATGAGATGTGGGTCAGGAATATCATAATGCCAGGATGACACTTGTTAGAGAGGAGAGTAGGGCATTGTGAGAATTCAGAGGAGGAAAGGATACTGAACATCAGTAAAATATAAGCAATTAAGAAGGTGCCTACTGCTTAGTGTTAATCGGTGTGGATGAAATCGACAGTCCCTTTCCTGAAAATCTACGTGCTGAGGTTTGTTTCTGCAGGAATCTGATCCACATAAGGAAAAAGATGAATATGAAGGAAAGGAAAGCAGACAGAGCTTCTTCCAAGCATCCTAGGTGCCCTCAGACCTGCTTCATCTACAGCAAGCTTAAGCTATGGATGCTCTTTGAAGTTTTATTATTATTGGGTTTATGTTTCTACAAATATGCAGGTGGAGTTTAGATGAACACACAATTCTATATTTTTGATGTCTTTTCCTAGGGGTAGCACATTCTGAGAGGAACTAGCATTTTACCAAAAATAAAAATAAAAAGTAATAGTTCCCATTTATTGAACACTTGCCTTGTGCCAAGCCCTGTTCTGAATGCCTCTCATGTATACCTTTCCTGAACCCTGGGTCCCACACCTCTGCTGAGCCAGCCCATTGCTGCAGCTTTCCATTATTTTGGCTCAGTCTAAGGAAAACTTTAGCTGAGCAGTTGCAGAAAATTAAACGCCTGACATGCTGGACTGGTGATCTGAGCCTAATAAATTGGGAATCTGACTTCACTGCTATTCACCAGCTATTGATTTGAAGTGAGGAACTTGACATCTTAACTTCAGTCTCCTCACCAACAAAATAGGACCAATGAGAATCCACCCCTTGCGGGATTGTTGCAACTTGAGTGACAGTGGGCAGGATATGTCCAACACAGTGTGCAGTAGCGTGCAATAAATGATTGTTTTCTCCTAATAGAGACAATATCCACAATATTATCACTCTTCAGGGAGAGACTAAGAAAATGTGTCGAGTAAAACTCTAGAGGATTCTGTTTAAGAGAAGGGATTAGTGACTAATAGTTCTGTGAGATATCCATCATAAGTAATATAAAATTTTAACTCAGAAATGGTCACAATATGGAACTTAATGCCACAGCAAGATATTCAAGAAGAAATATATGGCTTTCTCTGAAGGAAACCATAGACACTGGTGGTCCCTGCGAATACCTGCCATCAAGCTATCCATAACTCATTCACCCATCTACTCCCCTCTCTGATTTCTGCTTCCTTTTCCTGGGACTCTAGAGTCCTGCCATTTCTAGCCATCATGGGGCTCTCAAGAATAAGAAGCCTAAAGCTGGTAAGTCAGGTATATGTGTGTGTGTGTGTGTGTGTGCGCATGCATGTGCACACCTTCTTGAGTGTGCACTGCTATGGTAAGAAAGGGAGTTAGATTAATATTTGTAAAGATGTTTCACCAGAAAAAGAAAGAGAAAAATTTTGAAGTGCAAATGAGATTTTTGGGGGTCTGGGGCCCTGGCTCGTGCAGATAAGACTGATGATTGATTCATGGGCTGCCAGAGAAAACACAAGGGAAGCTCTTGTCCCATGGTGTTGGCAAGGATGGAACTTCTCATACGATCTCCACAATCAAATAAAGAAGTTGTGAACACACACAAGTGTGTATGCACCCCTAGGTGTACAGGAAGTCACTCTTAGATGACCTTTTCTTTCATTTATGTGCGTGTGTGTATGTAGGATTGTACGGTGAGCTGGGAATTGAACCCAGAACCTCCCGCATGGTGGGCAAGTCTCTACCACCAAGCTGTATCCCCAACCCCAACCCTTTCCATCTGCATGGTCAAGAAATGGCTCTTCCAGGCAAGCTTTGTGATAGAGTGTGCGTTGCAGAGACACATGCTGATAGGTACCATGTAGGGAATCCTCATTTGCTCTCCTTGCTTATCTCATTTAACCACACGCAAAACAGCCATGTGCTGTTGCAATGACCATTTTGAAAACTGAGACTTAGGCAAACTGAATCCCCTGCCCAAATCTTAAAGTCAGTAAAATGAAGATTTTTGAATTACTGAGATCTAAACTTGGGCAGACAAAGGAATTCCAAAGGATGAGCACTGTACTTACTTCCTCCTGGGGCAAATTGATTAAATCCCTTTCTCCATCTTTGGCCAAAAGCTAAATGTAACTTCCAACATATCCCTGAGAATTGATTTCCAGGATTCGGGCACTGAGATGAAGAAGACTCAGCTCCCGTCCTCAAGGAACTCCTAGAACTTAGTCAACCAAATACAGTGACTAAATCAGACACTTTGGAGTCAAGGCAAACTGAGTTTAAATACTGATTCTGTAATTTGCAGTGAGGAGGGGCTTGACTCAGAAAAATTGGGAAGGCAAACTCTATAGGGCTTCCCAAGAGGATCCTATTTGCAGATATCTACTTAACTACCCTAAGTCTCATTTTATTCATCTGTGGAAGGGATAAATACACACCTTCAAAAGACTATTGGGGGTGATGGAGCGGTGGCTCGGTGATGACAGAGCTTGCCCGGCATGCGCAAGTACACGGGTTCAAACCCCAGCACCCACTTACACAACTAAGTGTCAGAGCAATGAGGGCCATGTGAAAAACTCAATAAAAATTCTCTGACTCTGTCTCTGTCTTTCTCTCTCACTCTCCTCTCTCTTAAAAAAAAAAAAGACTATTGAGGGGAGGGGTGACTGGAGCAGTGACTCAACTGTTGGAGCACTTGCCTGGCATGCACAAGGACCCAAGTTTAAAGCCCAGCACCACATACACAACAAATGTTGAGAAACAAAGACCAAATGAAAACAATTAAAAGTTGATTCTTGGGGCTGGAGCGGTGGCTAAGTGGTTTCGGCGCTTGCCTGGCACGCACGAGGACCCGGGTTCAAACCCCAGCACCACGTACACAACTATGTTTGGAGCAACTAAGGCCATGTGAAAAACTAAATAAAGTTGTTTAAAAAAAAAAAGTTGATTCTCTCTTTTCTCTCTCTTTCTCTCTTAAAAAATATGAGATAATACTCAAAATGCCATTAGGTGCATTGTAATAGCTATTGTAAACAAATAGCTATTATAATTATTTATTTACACAAGAAATGGTGGGAGCAAAGAACTCTGCCATTGGAAGGCAAATGCTCTTCAGGAAAACCTTCCTTCATGGTGGAAGACTGTACAAGAAAACAGTAAGGACAGCGGTCAAGAAAGGGCCTTGTGGGCAGACAGACCAGCACGTCACTGAGAGTGTGCTGCATTGAAGGGGCAGTGAGATTAAGAGGTTATCAAGTCACACCATATTGGCCATCAAAAGCAGAGGTGTGACATAGCCAGATAAGCATTTTGACAGCCACTGAAACTAGATCGGAGATTGTAGGAATTATTTAGAAGGGAGATCGAGGGGGCCCGCCTAGGCAAGGTAAGGCTGTACCTGAGAGGTGTAAAGGAAGTTGATTTAATAAGACTTGGTAATCACTGGCCTGGTGACTTGGGGTTTCTCTTTTCTGCTATCGTTTGGATGTTAGACTGGGCAGAACTACCTGGGGCATGAAGTGGGTGATGAATCACATGGGCTTAATGGGCAGTGCATATGAGGCATGATTTGCCTTGTGGAGGTATAGAACCAGAAAATCCAAGAGCCAAGAATGTCACATAGCTTTATATGAAAGCCATGCTTGAACGTGTGTAACTATGCATAGTTTTGTGGAAGAGTGAACCATTGGACTGAGGCAAAGTGTCCTTTTCCTCCCTGTCCTTCACCACCAGTACCTGTACCTCCTTCTCATCATTATCTTTACCATCCTCATTCTTAGCTTTAGCAACATAATCACTTAATTGATTTCTTAATGGTTGTCAGATTTGTTATGTATGCATTATTTCATATACTTTTCTGAGCTCTGTGGTGTGTAAATTATCACCCCCCTTTTATTTCATAAGTGAGCCTCAGAGAATTTAGGAAACTTCCTAGTTCCAGGCAGTTAGTACGTGGCAGAACTTATTCCACTCCAGACCTCATCTGACCCCAGTATTTCTATAACTATACTCTTTCCAGTTCCAGCTCTAGATTCTAGTCTTGCCTCTAATGTCCAGTGGCTGTGTGACTTGAAGCATACCATTCACCCTCTCAGTGGTCTGGTTCCCTATCGACCCTCACCATACTGGGGAAGATGTATATGTCACGGGAATGTGGATTTGCAATAGATGATGACTTGTGTACAAAGATCACTTTTTCCTTCCCTCTGCCCTTTATATTCACTACCTGTCTTTAAGGTTTATGGCAGCACAATGATATCTGCCTCTGGTCGGCCTAGAAAGGACAGAGGCCTCAGTGAGGTTGGAGAAGGCCTTGGAGAACTAGAGTTCCCCAACTCAGCTGCTTATGCAATACTCCATTCTCACTGCCTTAGAGACAGTCCCGGTCCCTGTCATGGTCACACACAACACTGGTTGCAAGTGGTCCAATAGAAAATGACACCTTCTCCATGTCTTTATTTTCTCCTCTGGCAACTGGGAGAAATAGCAGTCCCCCTCATAAGGTCAATATACCTTTGATACTTAGCATAATATCCAAAATGCAACAAGTATTATGTAATTGTTCACTATTATTATTCTTGTCCTTGATGCCCTGGTCTCCAGTATATGTCGGTCTCAGAAATGTTCTTTCCTGTGTTCTTCTCTTGGCCTCTGCATGTGCTGTCCCTCTGCCAGGAATGGCAGATCCAGTTCAAGTGTCATTCGCTGGCTCCTAATACTGTCTGCCTCTCTAAAAAGAAGCAGGCAATCCGTCCCTCTGGACTGTCCTGGAGCAGTCTCGCTGTCTCTGCTTTAGCACCTCCTTCACTCAAGGTCGTTCTCTTCCATGGGGCTGGAAGTAACATGCCATCGTGGACTGCCCAGGGTTCTCTCTCATCCTGGACCCTTGCATTGGACTTTGCTTCTAGCCAAGCACCCAATAAAATTGAGCGTGATGCCTCAACTGAGGGAACCCTTAGGGAGGACCCCCCACAGCTCCACGAATGCCCAGATCCCTAGACAACAGTAGATCTTCCAATCTGCACCATCAGCACAGCGTACGAGGGGCCTGTTGAGAAGGCCACAGCCAAACAAAACCCACAGGATTTGTGTGGGGTGTGCTTTTAATTGGCCTCTGCCCATAAAACTGCCAGACCCTGAAAGGCGTTCACTGTCTGTCTCTCTTTGGAAACTTTGCTCCATGTGTTTGCACATGTTATAGCCAAAGCCAAGCTGTTCTGTTTTCCTGTTTTATAAGAGTTGGCAGCAGGGGAGGGCTAGGGGCCACAGGTATGCCTGCTGGACAAGCAGGCGCGTGCGCACGTGTGTGTGTGTGTGTGTGTGTGTGTGTGTGTTCTTACAAGTGACAAAGAGACAGGGGAGGTTGTCAGTTCAGGTGGCAGGAAGCACCCCTAATGGTTACTTGAGGATTCAGATTCTGAACACAGTTCAGACACTGGCCAGCTGTGCTCTTTCCGAAGATCCAGTTTCTTCCCAATAGTGCCCTCACTGTCCCTTCATAAACTGGTTGGTTGGACTGGAACTTCTCTGTAGAATCCTTCAGCTTTTGTATTCTAGGAATTTCAAGTTCTTGTGGCCTGAATTGGAAAAAAAGAGTGGGTAAACAATCCTACACATTTGAAGAGGACTTTGATGTTTATGAAGCAAACTCCTGAAAGGGATAAGTTACTTCTTCCAGGAAAGTGGCTCTGACCTTATCACCCAAATTCAGGATAGGAGTTCCTCCTTTTGGTTTCCCCAATCTCTATGTTTCTAAGGCATTTCTATTTAGCGCATTGGATCCTAATGGCCCATTTTACTGACCATTTCCCCCTAGGACATGAGCTCCCGCATCTGATCATGTGCTATGTATCCAGGGGTGTGGATAGACAACTGTCTGGTGGGTGCTCAGAAAATGTGTGCTGATGTAATCTCAAAGCCACTCTTAATTGCATCTTCTAGAGCAGGGGTTAGGATCCACAGTTTGTTGATGAGGAAATGGAGCCTGGGATAAGGATCTGTGTTCACACAGGATCCCCAAGTCAAGCAGTGCTGTGGGCTATTCTCTTAATGCCAGACCAGTTCCCATTACAATCCACCAAAAGGCCAACTTGTGAGATTGCTGAGGGGCCACTGAGTGACCGGAGACTATGCTTACAGGAATTGGAAAACTCTTTCAAATATAAAGCACTCTCCCCCTTGTTCAGAGAGTCTGGTCTCTGATGCAGATCAGAATGAGAGATTTCAATGGCAAGAGCAATAAATGCCACTTGTTAAGTACTTCGCATGGCTAGAGTCTGTGGCAAGAATGTTAGTCATGAAGTCTCCTCTTGTCTCTGTGCTTGCATCACTTGGTAGCCACCAACAATCTCTGGTGGCAGAACTGAGATTGGAATATTCCCTGATTTTATCTCCAGTGCATTCCTGACCCTGTGGTAACCTCAGGCCCATCCCTTTTCCTGAACTCTGGCAGGTAGGGAAGTGCAGGGAGAAAGGCTGACCACTTCTCAAAAATCAAGGCAAGCGCCAAGTCAGGCCAGCCTCCCCTGTGGTTTTGTGGCACAAATATCAGTTTGCTGTGGTTCACTAGGTTTTATGATTAGAGATGACGTAGTTTCTTCACTTGCAAGCTATTCAGCTTCACAGTCAATGACCTTCCTGGGGCAGAATAAGAAGCAAGTGCTTAGGGTTCTATCCGTAGGGATTAACAAGGAGAGCTTTGCCTTACCACAAAACAAAACAAAAAACAAACATGACTGATGGACTGTGTAGCTCTGGGCAAATTTCATGCCGTCTTTGAATCTTGATCTTCCACAATTTAGATAACTGGGTTGAAACATCAAAATGGTCTTGGAGGCTGGGGAAGCATACAGATTCCTGGGCCCCATTCACTGAGATTCCAATGGAGTATGTCTTGGGAGAGATCTGGGAATCTATATTTTTATGTTTCCTAGGGTGGCTTTGGTGCATGTTTGAGAAGCACAGGTCTCAATGATTTACAAAAGAATTTCCAGTCAGTACACACCTGTGAGTTTCCATGAGGAATCTACGAAGGTCTGGTGCCATCTTCAGATACTGCAATTATAAGCATGCAGCCGAAGGCATGGACTCCTTTGTTGGGGTGCAAAAGAACAGAGTTGAGTCAAGAGGAGGTTTACTCTGGATGTTTGTTGGGAGTGGGGTGGGGTGGGCAGACTGTGGTGAACTTTCCATCCCCGGAGAGGTACAAATTGAGTTGCATTCAAGTTGAGATGGAGCATATGTAACAAGAATCCCTACAGAAGGAATCGACAGGAGATAGAGTCATTCTGGGGAGTATATAATAGAGGCAATTTGATTCCAAATCCCAGCTTCCTCAATCATGTGGTTTTTACAGATTTGTAACTCAATTTGTTTGGCACTGGCGGTTCTAAATCTTGGGGGTCTCTACTTCAGCTTTGGCTTCCTTTAGACATCTCCATGCATCACTCTTTCAGGGCCTGCCCACTGGGACTCTAACCCTTGGGCCCTTTGCCTGGCCTTCCAGGCCTTTCTTTGAAATCTCAGTGGAAGCCTCCAGCATCCTACAGTCCTGCAGAATTGGCATCATATGGTTGCTGCCAAGGTCTGCTGCCATCTTGAGCAGTAGCTAAGCCTCCAGAGACCATGTCTTCAGCAGCCTCTGAGTGTCTAGGTGGTGGTGGCTGAGCACATTAAGAAACCTTCCTATGCTATTTTGTGCAATGAAGGTGCTCCACTGATCTCTTCTCAAAGTAATTTTTACTCCTTTGAGCCTGGAATGGAGGTGGTCTTGCCAACTCCTGAGATGCCCTCAAGACATCTTTCTTTTTGCCTCTGGGTGAAGACTTGAATTTCTTTAGTGGCACTACAGTCTTTTTTCTTTTCTTTTCTTTTTTCTTTTTCTTCTTCTTCTTCTTCTTCTTCTTCTTCTTCTTCTTCTTCTTCTTCTTCTTTTTGAAGAGAGAAGGACAATGAGAGAGAGAGAGAGACAGAGATAATCAACTTTTTACTGAGTTTTTCACACGGCTTTCATTGCTCTGACACTTCGTAGGGTACATGGGTGCTGGGGTTTGAACCCATGTACTTGTGCAAGCCAGGCAAGCGCTGTAAGTGCCGAGCCACCTCTCCAGCCCTGGCGGTAAATTTTTAACAATTACTTTAGCCCCAATTTTGCTCCCATGTTTCAAGTCCAAGTTTTTCAGATCATTCTGCTGTACTTTCTGCTCCCCATTAGCTGAATAAGTTCAGCTAAAAGCTGCCAGCAATAGTTATGCCACTGGCTGAATACGATACTTCTTAGAAATTTCTTCCACCTGATTAAGAAGTCCATCACCTTTAAAATCAATTTTATAGAATGTCTCAGGACATGGGCAAAATGCGGACAACTTCAAGCCAGAATGTAGCATGAATGGCCTCTGGTCCAATTTCCAATAGAGTCCTCCTTCTCTGAAAACTCATGAGCTCTGTCTCTGCCATGCACAGGCCTATCAGCATTCTGGCCTTTTGAGCTCTCACCAGAACCACCCATTAAGCTACACTTAAAACAATCTAAAACTTTTCCAGCTTGCGTTGTTAAATTTTCTAAAATTTCTCCCACAAATTCCAAAAGGCTCCAAAAGCATGTGAAGCACATGATCAGGTTAGGCACAGCAACAGCCCCATTTCTTAGTGCCAATTTCAGTTCTAGTCAACTTTTTTGATGCTGTGACTAAAAGTCATGATGAGAACAATTTTAGGAGGAAACATTTATTTGGGGGCTCACAGTTTCAGAGGTCTTAATCCACAGAAGGCTGACTCCATTCTTTGGGGTTCAAGGTGAGGCAGGACATCATGATGGAAGAGTGTGGTAGAGAGAAGAGTCTCAACATGTGGCTCCAGGAAGCAGAGAGAGAAAGAGAGAGAGACCCTATGCCAGAGACCCCATGCCAGAGCCTCTGCTTCCTGGAGCCACAGGAAGAGCCACTTCCCTCTGCCACACTTCCTCTGTGATGTTCAGCCTCACCTTGAGCTCCAAGGAATGGACCCAGCCATCCATGGACTAAGATTTCTGAAACTGTGAGATCCCAAATAAACTTTTCCTCCTAAAATTATTCTCGTGGGGTCTTTTAGCCACAGCAACAAAAAAGCTGACTAAACAAAAATCATACATACACATTAAACCACGAACCAATATTATTTTCTTTGGGAAGTGTTCTTTGCATTCTAAGAGACAGAGCTTGCTATTCATTCATGGTGTTCTTGTAGAGGACCTACTATGCGCTGGGTCCTGTGCTGGGATCAGGCAACACAGTGTCTGGGGATCTGCCCCTCCTCTGATAGTCCCAAGCACCAGAGATCCCTCTCGCATTAGTTGTAACGGAGTGTCTCGGAAAGTTCTGGGGTTTGTGACTCGTCTCCTCCAAAGTCTGTGAAATCTCCAAAGACAGTGCCATGCCGCATTTAGCTCCAGGCCTCTCATGCCAGCATGGTGCCTGGCACAAAGTTGATGCCAAATAAATGTGTGTTGTACTGAACCGACTGACTTCTGGGGACTCTGTACAGAGCAGTTTCTGCCTTAAATCCAAACGTGCTTTGAGAACTAACCCAGACACTGTTGTGTTTGGGAAAGCAAATCGGAAAAAAATGGACTGAGAAAAAAAAAGGGCTGTGGATGTGCGCTTTGCTTCAATGAGACATTCTTTCGCCATTGGTCTATTTTTAAAATATCACCTTCTAGCAGTAGCCATGACCCAATAAGCACTTTGGTGACTGGATGGAAAGATTTCATCTGAGAGTACTAGTAAAACACCAGTAAAAGGGATTCCCACTCCTGCTCTCCCTCCACACCCTCCTCCCTTCCCACAAGAAGCCTTAATGGACCCTCAGTGCAATTCTGACTTGATGGAAACTGCACGGAGATGGAATTTCCACACTGGCCAGAGAACAGAGGAATGCTATTCTTCTCACTGAAACCTTGGAACTGGCAAGCTGCCCCTGGGTGGGAGACTGGGTGGTGGGAGAGAGGGCGACAGAGGCTGGGATGGTGCCAGGTCAGGCCTCCAGATGTGTGCTCCTTTACATCTGGAGGGTATCGTGACCACAGCTCACATCTGGGGAGCAATTTACAGGTGATGAGTTCTTCTCACTGATGTCCCTAATCGGATTCTCTTAGCATTCCCAATGTCATGTCTCGTTTACCAAGGGGGCTCCCAAACTGTCACATAGCCATGGTTAGGTAGCAATAACAATAATATTAGCAATGAAAACATTGATAGTCAGGGCTGATAAAGTCTCACTGTGGCCCGGATACCAGTCTAAGCACTTTGTAATATTAGCTCATTTAATCTATATGACAGTTCTTCAAAGTGGACATTTTTGTCCCCATTTTACAGATGTGTATGAGTCACACAAGGAAGTAATTCTCTTGTGATCACAATCAGAGTCACTGGCAAAGCCATGCTTTAAACATAGGCAATTTATTTCTTTCCAAACTCTATGTTCTTTCCAGTTTTATTTCTTTTTTTCTGGTACTAGAGATTGAATCCAGAACCTAACACATACTAAGGACATACTCTGCCACTGAGCCACATACATCTTCTGTTCCCAATTGATATTTTTAACCTTTATTTCCTTCCTGCCTGCAATGCCTATCAAGTAGGGGAATAGAAGCAAGTTGATGCCTAATTTCACTTCACTGTTAAAAGTGTGATTCTAATAGGAGACCATTCATTCATTCATTCCATCATGTGTGCTGGACAACTGTAATAGCTGGGCACTGGCTGGTCAGTGGAGACACAGAGTGGAGGCAGAATTGGCTCATGACCCTATTTCACTTGGTTATCTGTGCCAGGAGCAGGGTCCCTATTCTCTCTAGCTCTTGAAACCATGTCTGATACATTTTGGGCACTTAATAAATATGTGTTGAATAAATGGGTTATTGTCATACAAGAGAGACTTATACATGAACATATATTTATTTTTATTACATATTACACAATAATAATAAATATTATAGAGAGTATTGAAAGCTACAGTGGAGTCCAGAGATGGGATGGATGAGCATAAGAGCATGGGAGATTTCCTGGCACTGCCGATATTTCAACACATCTGAGTAGGTATTATAGGTGGAGCGCTGATCAGATATGTCTGGACAGGTAAGTAGGGACATGTCCTGAAAAATTGGGCATTACCTTATTGGGCAGGGGTGCTCAAACTCTTTTCTTTAACAGGCCACACAGTAAATCTGCTAGACTTTGTGGGACATATGGTTTCTGTCAGTTAGTCACTTGTCCTTCATAAAAGCAGCCATAGATAGAATGTTAAAAAGTGAACATGTCTGTGTTCCAATAAAACTTTGGAAGAAATCATGCTGAGCTAAGTTTGCCTAACCCAGAGAGTCAAGGGTCAAACGTCTTCATTCATCTGTGGAGGCTGGAGCTCACCCAGGCATGTGTGAAAGGCAGAGAGTCTCATGTATTAGACCCAGCAAAGGCATAGTAACACACAACCTAGGGCATTCACAGAGATGTATCGGGAAGGAGGGGGTAGGGGTGGGGTGGAGGGGTAAGGGTGGGAGAATAGGGTGGGCTCTAGGGAGTAAATCTGATTTAAGAATATATACATATCATATTGTTACTTTGGGTGCATTTTTGATTGTACAATAACTAAATTTCTTGATTAAAAAAACTTCATTTATGAAAATAGACCAAGAATGGATTTGGCCCATGGGTTATAGTGTGCTGATGCTTTTTGTATGGTGCTAGGTTCTACATGATGTACTAGGATTAAATTAGGTTCATTTCTTCATTCCTTAAGCATTTATTCAACACTTGTTATGCACTCTACAATAGTGATGTAACTTCACTTTATTGCTTACAGTTCTGAGGGGCCAACAACAGTCAGTTATAGCAGTCCAACAAGTGCTGTGATGGAGAGAAACAAGAGTCCTGAAGTCACAGGGAGGGGCCACTCCACCAAATTTGCAAGGGTGAGCACACGTTGTTCTCCTCCAAGTAATATCTGAATTCTTCCCTATAGGACAGATGAGAAGTGATGAAATGAAAGAGTATTCTAGATAAAGAATGGCTAATATTTTCAATTTCATAGGTTTTCTATCTGCCATAGAGAGGTGATGATCAGGAGGTCCGTTATCTTTAAGAGCCTGGCTTCACCCTGAGCCTAGAAGCCTGCTACCAGCTGGAAACCAGAATCTCTCTCCTTCAGAACCCAAGGGTGTCAGAAGGAAGGAAGGACAGACTGAGAGGCCACCTCACCTCCTTGCTGCCAATTGGAGATTCTGGTTGCAAACCCAATCCTGGCCTCAGCTTGTGAAGACTGAGACCCATTTTGTGAGGAAACTCACCAGATTCCTGGCTAGGGTGCTAGTCTTGGTTGTACCTAGCCTTAAACAGAAGGAGTTTAAGTGTCCTTCTGGCAATCCAACTCACTACTTGGCACCAAAATTTATATCTTAGCTTTCTGCTTGATCAACCAGACTCTCCATATTCGACTCTGTTTTCCAGATATAGGCAATCGGGATGTACCAAATATTAGAATTTTTGTTTGTTTTTTAAAATCAGACTTTCTGTATCTAAAACAAATGGCTCATCTCAGGATATCATCGCAATTGAAGGTCTTTGGGAGGGCAACTTCAATGAAAAAATGAGAAAGATTGGTAACTGATACTTAATTTTAAGGTTGGCAGTGTTTCCAAAGTACTGAAATACTTGGTCCTCTTAATAGCTTTACTCAGCCTCGAGTTCAAATCATTCATTGGATGGATCTGCCTGTTTCCTTCAGATGGTACTTAACTCACTCCGAATTTACGCACATCTTCCTCAAATTATCACAGAAGACCTACTGTGTGCCAGAGGATGCAAGTTGAATAAGAGAAAGCATCTGTATGTTTCTGAGGAATAGAAGTAAAAAAATAAGTAATATGGTTTGGGGCTGGAGCGGTGGCTCAGCTGTTATGGTGCTTGCCTAGCATGAACGAGTATGCAGGTTCAAAGCCTAGCATCACATACACAAAAAGTGTCAGAGCAACAAAAGCCACATGAAAAACTAAATGAGGGGCTGGAGCTGTGGCTCAGTGGTTATGGATCCAAACCCCAGCACTACATACATAGTAAAGTGTTGGAGCAATGAAAAATTAAATAAAAATTGATTCTCTCTTTATCTCTTTCTCACTGTCCCTCTTTCTTTAAAAACAAAAAAACTAAATAAAATTTATTTTCTCTATCTATCACTGCCTCTGTCTCTCTTTCTCTAAAATGAAAAAAACAGTATGGCTAACACCATTATGGAGGAAATAGCGGCTATTGGGGATTCAGAAGGCTGATGGACTTGATCCGACTTGGAGAAGGCTACAAGGTGTATCGTTAAGCATGTGTGTATTTTGGACTTCAGAATCTACTTACTTGAGTTCAGACTTAGATTTCATGTCCTCACTTGTTATGTGACATTGGGGAAGTTTTTTTTTTTAATTTCTTCCCTCATGTTCTTCACTTATGAGAGTAGTAATCATTACACTTATTTCAATGGATCATTGTGTGTGTTAAGTAAGTGAGCTTATCTGAGGAAGTGAAGAACGGCTCAGAGTGATCTAAGCATAGATGAGGGACGTTGTTCCAGGTAGAGGGAGCAGCCTAAATCCAAAGCTCAGAGCCAAGAGAACAGGACATTATTAGGGTAATTGGAGAAGTTCCTTATAACACAATCATAAAGTAAGGGGAGAGGAGAGAATAGATGGGAATGGGAGGAAAAGATAAGCCTAGCAAGGCTGGCGTCCTAGATTAGGCAAGCTATGACTGGATAGCAATATGCCTGAAGAAATGAACTTGCCCACAAATTTGAGGCTCTGAAGACAGCCTAAATTTACAGGTGAATGGAGTTCCAAAAACTGGAGCTTTATATGCGTTAACTTGAGTTCCAGGAGAGCTGCAGATGTTTGAGATGAAAGCAATTGGCAGGGAGCTGTGTGGAAACTAGTTTTAAAATATCAACACTGAGCAATATTTGTAACAACTTTCAGCAAAGCCATTCTGCTAGTGAAGGAGGGATATCAAGGTTTGAGCGTAGATCTTGGATGATGCACGAAATGCTTGGAAACAAATTCTCTCTCTGGCTTCCTGGAGAAGAGCTTTCAAAATTGGTCCTTAGAAACTTTGCCTCCCTGGTCTGTGCTGGTAGAAAGGTATGTGTTTATTTGTGTGTGTGTGTGTAACACTCACGAAATAACTGTTCAACACATAATTGAATAAACACCTTTTGAAGATAATCGATGTATTTTGTGAAGTATACACTGCAAAGTATACGGAAAGAACTATTTAGAATATTTCAACTAACTTGACGTGAGGATGTTGTCTAAGGGAGCTGGTCACCATCTCACAGTCTATGGGAGGAATTCTCTTTGGAGTGTCACGGATTAGAGGGAGACAAAATCACTCAGCTGATTGTGTAGCTATGAATGTGTGTGGCACTCTCTCTAAGGAATATGGGGATGGCAAACTCACCCCCAAAGTGGACTATGGGAGGATGAGTGTCAAAGAGAAAGAAAATATAGCAATCCCAAAACTGTGGTCCTAGGCTGTCTTTAACCACACTCCATTTTCTCTTGGAGCCCAGGTTTCCAACACCTTACAAATCTCTGTGTCCCATCCAGACTCTGGTGGGGAGAGTCCAGGGACCAGGAAGCAGCAGAACAGATGGGTCAGTGAGGTCTGTTTTCTACTTAGGGGCTCTAGGCAAGGGACATGTTCAGGTTCTGAATTAACCTCTATCAATCTCCTTCTTTTGAATAGATTAGATCAGATCTATTGTTATTATGTCACACTCTTTGGAACCCCAGAGCTCTAGGGAGTTGTCACTGGGGTCATCCTGGGTTGGCTAGAGGAAATAAAGGTGGACTCTGTAAAGGGCTCCCCTCTCTGCTTTGATTGGAGAATCTTTTTTGATTTATAAACATTTCATACTGCATTCAAAGAACAGATGAGATAGCAAACAGGTTTGAGAATCTTTGATTGATTTGGTTATATATGACACAGCCTCTCAGATACGAAACTCAGTAAAGGAAAAGGCAGACATTATACTGTCCACGGGCTCATTTCTTCCCCAGGGAGATTCGATTGCAGTAGTCAGGGGTACATTATGACCACCCTGGACAATTCTTGGGTAATGCAGGTTAAAACTGTTCTGACTCAGTCTGGGGCAGGATGAGGTACCCCAGGGTTTAAATCTTTCTTTGGTTGCTTCTGTATCACTTCTCCATCTTTTGGCATCTTTTGGGAATCCACAATGGTACTCAGATTGACCACAATAGACCAGCTCATTCCATCTTCCTCTGGGTCATCATTAGCCCCATTATCCAGATGAGGAATCGTGAGGCTCAAAGGTTGAGTGGCCTGCTAGTGTGTAAGGCAGAACAGAGGAACCTGGGACTCCTTGCATTGCTACAATACCAGTGCCTGTTGTTTCCACTCCCCTTCTTTTGTATTGCTAAACTTTGTTATATTTTAAAGCATCATTGCTAACTTGGGAAAAGTGTGGGTGCCAATTTTTGTAGCTGAACTTAAGTGGAATCTTAGTCCCCTTCCCTGAACAGCTGGAAAGAGAATCTTTCTATGGGGAATTTTTGCCAATGACTCTTCAACAAAACTTTATATTGACATGTACACATACAGAAAAGTAAGTGACTTTATAAGTTCTTGATGAATTTTCATAAGCTGAATAGACTTGTGTAACTGCTACCTAACTCAAGAAACAGGGCATTACCAGTACCCCAGAAGACTTCTTGTCCCCTTCCAGTGATTATTGTTACCATTCCTCTGAAAGTTAACTATTACTCGAAATTCTAATGGCATAAATGTTTGCTTATTATTGTTTTGCTGTTTGGTATAGCTTGAATATGGCTTGTCTGCTCTGAAATTCATGATGAATTTAGATTAGTGTGGTAGCATTGGGAAATGGGTTTTTTATTTATTATTTATTTTCATTCTACTAGAGTTTAATTCACATACATATATTTATATGTATATTTGCTTTATTAATAATTTATAATCACAATATTATTACTATATACTGAATATCTTCTATGTGTTCTTTTTTCACAATTTTTAAAACTGTTTTTTTTTAATTCAATAAACATGGTCTTACAGTTAGGAGGGGTTCATCATCAAACAATCAAGAACAAAAGTGTAATGACAGAACAAGCCAATATTGGTGCCAGACCATGATTTCCCCCTTTTGGGTTCCCCATGGTTCCATGTTTCCCCCTACTTAAGCCCCAAGTTAATTGGATTTCTCCTGGAGGTCGGAGGTTCCCCTCTGATTGGATTCCTCCATACTACCTCCCTGTGGTCTCCTTGATGTCCTTCCTATTCCCTCTCCCCCTCCCTGCTTTGCCTGCTTCTTTTTAGTTCCATAGCCCATTTATTAATTGGATTATTTGTGATTTGGGTATTTAGTTTTTTGAGTTCTTTGTATATTCTGGATATTCGCCCTCTGTCCGAGGTGAAACAGGTGTAGATTTTCTCCTGGGAAATGGGTCTTTTAAAGAGGAGATTAGGTCCTTGAGAGGGATTGTTGCCATTCTTGAGGGATTGGATTAGTTGCAGTGAGAGCGGGTTGTGATAACGCGAGGCTGTCTGCACGTTTTCCCATGTGCACACTTGTGATTCCACTTTTCTGCCACATTATTATGCAACGTGAGGACCTCTCCAGATATGGCTGCCCAGTCTTGGACTTTTGCCCCTGGAACCATGAGCTAAATGCATTTCTTTTCCTAATAAAATCACACAGTTTCAAACATTCAATCAGCAGCAGAAAACACTAAGACACCATTCAAATTTGGGTTTCCCCCAGTCTTTAAATAAGGAGAACAATTTATCAAGGTGAAATTCACGTAAAATTAACCACTGTAAAGTGAACAGTTCAGTGATATGTAGATATTCAGTCTTGTGCAACCATCATCTTTATCTAGTTCCAAAACATTTCTATCTCTCCAAAATAAAGCCGCTTACTCATTAAACAGTTTCTTCTCATTCTCCCCTCTTGGACATTCTGTACAAATGGAATCAATACAATATGTAATTTTTTGTCTGTTTTTTCCACTTAGCATGACATTTTGGAGGTTCACCCACCTTTCCTTACATGTCAGCACTCCTTTTTATGACTATATAATACTCATATACATATCACAATCTGTTTATCCATTCATCTGTTGATGGATATTTGATTTATTTAATCTTTCTGAATTTATGAATAATCTACTGTAAATATCTAAGCATACACATTCATTTCAATATCTGTTTTCTGGATATATATCTTAGAGGAGAATTGCAAAGTCATATGGTAATTCTATATTTAAATTTTTGATGAACAAAAGAAAAGCCCTTCCCACAATAGATAAATATTTTATATAGCAATGATTGAGGGTTCCAATTTCTCCACATCTCCAGCAGCACTTGATATTTTCCATTTTGTAAAAACAGTAAATAGCCAATCTTTGGCTTTAGCTTTAACCCTGGGAAAATGTGTAGGGTCTTCACCTATTTTCATCGGATTGTTTGTGTTTTTGTAATAATTCTCCATTCTGCATCTTAGAACCTTAGCAGATATATGATTTGCAAGCATTTTCTCCATTTTCTTGGTAATGTTCTGCTAATTTTGATGAAATTAAGGTTAATTTTTCCTTTAGTTGCTTATTCTTTTTGCATCATATCTAAGGCTCCACAGCCAAATATGAAATCATGTAAACTCAACCTTAAGTTGTTTTTCTTCCACTTTTTCTTTCTTTCTTTCTTTTTTGTATTTAGTTTGTGATCTGTTTTGTGTTAATTTGTATATGTTTTGAGATAGGGGCCAAACACCATTCTTTCACATGTGGACATCCAGTTGTATTTTTGTGCTTTATGAAAGTGGAAATCACATGATATGTCCTTTTTGTGTTTCACCTCTTCTAGTCAGCATCATTTTTGTGGAATTTATTCATGCCCTTATTTGAGCTTCTAGTACATTTACTCTCATTACTCAAAAGCTTTTATTCTTCTATTTATTTTGCAGGGCTGGGAATAGAATCCAGGGCCCCATTTTTACTAGACAAGTGCTCCAGTGCCAAGTTCACATCCCAGCCTTTGTATGAAGCATTTTACTCTTATCACATGGTTGATGGGAGTTTCAATAGTTTCCAGTGTTGGGCTATCATGGACATTGCTATGAACATTCTAGAACAAGGTGAACATATGCATGTATTTTAGTTGTGTGCACTCATAAAAGAGGAATTGCTAGATCTTAGGGTTTACTTATCTTTAGCAGTGGGTACTGTCATAGCACCTTTCTAACCAGGAAAAGACTTCAAAGAAAATTTTAATGTTTCTCTTATGGAATAGTTATCCTATCTATTTTTTTGAATTTGGGATTAAGGAAAGGGGGAAGGTAGACATGAAAATCAAGTGAGTTGCAATAAAGTTATTTCCCTAATTGGTGTTTTAATTTCCAGCAAAGGTTCCACTTCACTTTGAATTATGCTTCTTCTTTCTACAAACCAACCCTGACTACTCTTTCCAAAGATGGTGTAGGTGATGCTCTCAAAAGCTGAAGCTGGGCAAGTGAACTGGAATGATTTAAAATCCCCCTGTAGCTTCGATAAACTCTTACTGTCCACAGTTTTCCAGATTATCCTTCACAGAATCCCTACCAAAAGGGAAACAAGGATCTTTGGAAATAAAAAAGTCCTATCATCATTTTGTAAAGTGATAGAGAGATTGAGGATGAGAAAGAAGAGATTTTTCTCTAGTTGATGGGACACTGGAATTAATCTTTTCCCCATTTTTATTATGCCAAGGAGAAAGGAGAGCACAGGGAAAGGTGGAAAACATTGGATTGAAAACCTCACCTTCTTGGATGAAAATCCTGTGTCTGCTACCTATTTGCTGTGTCATTTGGGTAAGGTAGTTCATCTTTCCGGACCTCAGTGTCCTCATCCATAGAATAGACTTACAGATACGTGTTTATAGCACTGATGTGAGTGTTGATGAATGCATAGAGAGTTAACTGCCTAGTAACTACAGCTTTTTTTTAACAACTATTTTAAGGGTTGTTTTTCACATCCTGGCTGGTCAGCAAAGAATAGATAGCTAAAGAAGTACACACAGGCTGTTTCTCCTAGGTTTTGGACAAGATCAGTGACATTCTCAGAATTCTGCTCATCATGGAAGTCAAGTTCCAGCAAAAGCGCTAAGTGCCAGTGACAATATAAGCTGGTAAATTGTACAAGGAGAACAGGATAGTGCAAAGGCGCTGATGTATTTAATCAAGTAAGAGCCACTCTGGTCACAGAGAGAGAATTCTGGCCATGGAGGCAGAATTGGGATTCTTGTACAACTCTGGGGAATCCTCTCCCAGACCCAAACCTCAGCTCCTCACGCCACAAATAAAGAGGCTAATCTAAATACAAAAAAGTAAGTAACATTTATACGATCACTATCTTTTCCGTTTCCATGATAGGTGGTATACGGGGGAAAGAAGCTAGCTTTCTAGCTTTTCCTTCTATGCTCACACTCAACCCTCCTGCAACCAGATGTAGGGCGTTCCCCCCCCCCCACTTCCTAATGCTCCCACACCAGTTGGGTGTCCTACAAATCAATTCAATTCCATTGACTGAAACTAAGAGACTATCCAGGCTATGAACTCAGGCCCCAAGATTGTTTCCTATTTCAGTCACCAATCACAAGTAGTGGATTCCCACATTACCCAAAACTTCTGTTCATTTTTGCTACAAACTTGGAGCGCTCATGGTCACTTTCTCGAGTTGTATAATTTGATAGAGAGGCTAACAGAACCCAGGGAAACAGTTTAATTACTACTGCCAACTGATCATAAAAGATATTGTAAAGGATGTAAGTGAACGACTAGATGAAGGGACACATAGGACAAGGTCTGGACATTTCTGTCTCCGTGGAGTTGAAGTGCACCACCCTCTTGGCACATGGGTGTGTTCTCAAAGCCCACAGCCTTGTGCGGATTTTATGGAAGCTTTAGCACACAACCATGTCAATTATTAACTCATCTCTAGTTCCTCTATCCCCACGCTGAAGATGGGATGTAGGGATGAAAGTTTCAAGCTTCTAATCACAACTTAGTCTTCCTGGTGATGAGCTCATATCCAGGAGACCACTATGAGTCACACCATTAGAACAAAGAATGTGCCTATCACTGGGGGACTTTCCAAGGGATTTAGGAGCTCTACATCAGAAACTGGGGGATAGAGACCAAATACATATATATATATATACACACACAAAGGTCTATGGATAAGTAAACTGAAATTCAGAGATTTGCCTGAGGCCACATATCTTTCCCTCAAGTGGCTGGATGTAGAAATTCTTCTCAACTCAGCATTGTAACTGCTATCAGTTAATCTGCACTGACGTTCAGTTGAAACAGTTTCCATCCTCTGTGTATTTGAATAATGGTGCTTTTGGTTTAAACAGAGTCAAAATAGTCATGACAAGAAGGAATCAGTGTGAAGTAATGTCTAAATCTCAAAAAACGTTTGGAGTCTGGTGCTGGGGCTTCTAACTACAACTCTGAGCCTCAGTTTCTCTCATCTGTAAAAATGGAACTCATGATTTCTCAGATAACAGGAAATGTGCTTTAGAGAAACGGATCCACTTTGGTGTCTTAAAGATGATGTCCCCCACTCCGGTGTGCTGTCATCCTTGTGAAACATAAGCCAGAAATTATTGAATTGTGCTGATTTGAAGTTTTAACAATTTGTCTTCATTCTGCAATGATTCAGTAACTGGGGCATTTAACTCCGTCTTACAGCGGGTTGCACAATGGTGATGCACGTTTTCCCCAAGCACATACAGGAGAACTGAGCGGGACCTACTGCATTTCCTCCCCCGTCCACTCCATTGCTGCTGCAGAGTGGAGCCTGCTGCGGGAGTCATGGATGGGAAGGGATGGGAGAGGACACAAGGTAGTGACCAGTGTGTAACAAGTGCCTACTACACACTTGAATTACGACATGCTTTCCTGAGGACAGTCCATTTCACATGGCAACGTTGAACCCCGTTCCAAAGATGATGCTACTGAAACTCAGAGAGGTAAGAAACTGTCCAGGGTAACACAGCATATCAATAGCTATGGTCCAAGAAAACAGCTGTTTTCTGGATCTGATATTTTATTACTTAAAAAGAAACCTCATGGGGCCTCTTCTTTCTGTTCAGTTTTTCTGTAAGCCTAAAAATTGTCTTTAAAATAAAGTTTATTATTTTAAAAAAAGAAATGTAAATCAGTGTGTGGCAGTGCCATACAGGAAGTTTCTAGAATTGTAGAATGTTAGAAACTCTGAAGAGCATTTCATCCAGTCCCACCACGTAATAGAAAGACAAGTCCTCTGCCGGCCCACTGGTGACACTTTCCTGTAAACAGCCATCATTTGTTTCCTGGACTGCATAACCTCCTCTTAACTCCTGAGATGCATCTGCTCTTACCTCCCTCCATTTTCTCGTTTGAGTCTGTAAATTTCTAAACACCATTCAATAGTTCCGACTTGCTGTCAAGATAAAGCCTGAAATCCTTAGGGTGGCTCACGATAGCCTCTCCACGCTCTTGGACCACAGCACCCTCTCCACTATCTAAGCATGTTAGGCCTTTTTTTTTCCTTCAGTTCCTTGAGAGTGGTATGTATGTGTGTGTGTGTGTGTGTGTGTGCGTGTGTGTGTGTTTCCAGTGATGCACCTTCTGGCCCCACGGCTTAGACACAGCACCTGCTTTTTCTTGCTGCCAACTCCTTCTGCCTGAGCAAAGGTAAGTGACTTGCTCAAGGTCACAGGGCAGAGTGTCCTTGAACCTGTTGTCTGATTGCAAATCCTCATGCAGCATTATTTTCCACCCCAAACCTCGTTCTTTAAGTGTTTAAAACATTTACACGAAAGAGCAAGACTCCCAGGGTTGAATGTAGAGAATCCACTAATATCCTAGATGCTGATTGCTCTGCTGATGTGGGCAGATTTATGATTGGCAGCCTAGCGTCACAGAGTTTCCCCACCCCAATTTTTTTTGGTTTAATAGCATTTTCCTTGTTTAGACAAAATTTAAAACTCAGATAACTATAAACAGATCTAAATGTTGAGTATTTCTGCCTGCTTTGAAGTGAGAAAGGAGCATCTCCCATTTGATTAAGGAACTGAAGCCTACTGCATTCTCCATTACTGTGTGTGTGTGTGTGTGTGTGTGTGTACGCGTGTGTGTTAGGGTGAGAGAAACAGGAGCAGAAGACACTGTACCTAAGTGCTTACATATTCTAAGAGAAAATTCTTTGCCCTGTGACAGTTTTTGTCTGTGCAGACTAAACCAAGGGGGATAAAAAGTCTATTAACACTCTATCTATCTTTCTACTTGGGAAATATTTGCTCTTTTCCTGAACCTATTCTATAAAATTTGTCTTAATCTTCAGTCAATTGAATATAAACCACAAATATTCTTTCTAGTCACTTGTCTCCCTTTGAAAATGGCTAGTTACCTTGAAAATCTAGCAATCCTGTCCCCACCCTTTTTTGGTGACCTCCCTGATGTCTCTCAGTGAATTGTGTTTTTAAAGACTCCAAAAAATGCTGTGTGGCAAATTTTTAACTTCCTTTCCCTCACTCTTGTATAGGATTCACACTGATGTTCCCAAACTGCCTTTCTGCAAAATTCAAACTTCCAAGAATCAACAGATGGCTATTTAGACCTGCCTTAGGACGGGCGAGCCAACGACTCAGCCCATAGAAACAGCTGTGCAAGGACTTGGGTCTTTAGAGCATCTAGTTGATATTCCTTTTAAAAAGATAGCAATAAAATTCGCCTGTTGCGGATACTGCATTAAGTGTGTTTGTCTCATGGTACTCACAGTGAGAGCTAATATCTATTGCAGCACTAATCTCACTTCGCATCTTTATCTTGTTTTAATTTTAGTAGAAACCTTATGAAATGGATAGTTTTATTATTTCCATCTCACAGATGAAAAACAGAATCTTATAGCTGCTAAGAGGTGATAAAGTGAGTATCGTGATATTCCACACGGATAGAAAGCAGCAACAGGTTCAGTTCGGGCTGTAGGCTCATTGATGAGCCGGATGACTAAATTTTCAATTGATAAAAATAAAAATAAAGACTATTCTGCAATACACTGTTGAAGAAAATCCAAATACAATACATAACTAGAAGTGATACATATTCAACCCCTCTCAGAAGTGGAATTTTCTTACAACATATGAGAATATTTTCCCATTTTTGAATATGTAAAATATAAAATTCCTTTGCAGGAATAATGTAGAGGTTTGGGTGTATATTGGTTTCAGTTTCATGCTATCGTTGATTTTCAAATTCTAAGTCTTGATTTTTTCCCCCTGAGAGAGAGAAAGAGAGAGAGAGAATGACAGTCTTTTAAAATTCCACAACAAAAACCACACAACCACACAATGAAACATACAAGCTATTATATATTTTCATAATATAGAACTTTAAAGTATAGTAATCAACAGTGGCAAAATATTTCTGTCTTTGACAATATTTTTTTGTGAGATCCAACCTGTAATTGAGACCAGAGAAAACAGTATGGAAAACAAATTCATGAGAACAGGATAAAAAATATCATGAACGGCAAAATATGTCTGAGTATTCAAAACCGTATAGAAAAAATAAATTAGATGAACAATTGTGTAAATATAAATTAAAAAAGATGACATTCTTAATAAATAAAGTTTACTATTTACATTTTTATATTGCTGAAAGACTTAACTTAGATCCATAAAAACACATAAACAGGAAAAAAACAAAACCCAAAATAGGAGCAGCAAATTTATGCGCGTGAGGTACAGAAAAAGAATTGGAACTGTGTTTAGTTTTTGGTGTTTAGATTGTTTTCTTTTTTGTTATTTTTATTTTATTTTTTTACAGTAGGCCAGTAGAATTCTCATGAGAACAGATTTTGAGCACTTCAATGGAGTCAGTTTTTGGTAGCTTCCAGAAGGTGCCAAACAGATTTCAACATCATAATAATTAGAAATACCCATAATAATTATAACAATAATAAAAAGGTATAATATGATACATAAATATGGAAGAGCAGTTTGTAATATGAATACATTTTCTCTAGACGAGATCACAGTTTTATTTTGTAAATATTACATTTAAGTATATATATACACACATATATGTACAACTATATATATACATGTGCATATATATGTAAATTTATATTTATATATAATATCTTTATATAGATAGATATGTGCAGACAGGTTATTGATTATAGAGACCCAAGAAAGCAACTTAATAATTGTTCAAAATTCCCCTCACTGACTGCTGGTGTGTAGTTTAAGAAGCCCGTGTTGGTTGCACTCCGAATGCAGGATCTTCTTCTAATAGAACACTCAATGTGGAAACTTAAGTCTGAGAAGTGAGGAGTCTGCTGAGGAAGAGACCTTAAGGACTCCCTTCCTCTCTAAGTTGGAAATGGCCCAGAAGTCTTAAATAGACAAGAGTAAACTGACTTTTACTCTGTAGGAAGTAATTGGCTTGTAATCAAATCATCAAACTGGTAAAGGCCAGAATAAGGGGAGAAATGAATTTACTTAAAAAGTGAAGTAATCCCCAATAAAAGTCTCTCTATTAATGGGGATAATAGTCCAGGAGCTTCAGCTTTATTCCTTAAAATGTCAAACAGCACTCCACATGGGCCAATGGGCCCATGCATTCTTGAAAAATAACCCATGAACTTGGTGCCAGACCTTGGTCCTCACAGATTGCCACAGCCCATTTAAAACCTCAGGGCCTCACCATCCTCTGCCCTCCCACTGTGAGGTAGGTAAGTAGTATTATCCCCATTCTGCAACTAGAGAAACTGAGGCAAATGTAGAGGCAATTTGATGAACTGTTTAAGATCACTGAATAAACAGTTTCCTGGAGTCAAGAGTTCTAGGTGCTTTATGCTAGGAACCGAATTCCTAGTATATTTCTCTTTAAAAGCAGACAATTGGTAGCAATTTGGAAAAATCTGAATAAATTATAAGAAGCACTTTTCATTAATCTGCTATCTAATTTTTATGTGTGTTGTTTACTTGGTTTGTTGTGTTTCTCAAAACACACTGGAATCACCTGTCTGGTCATGTAGCAGCTGTGCCGTGCATCCTGAGGGCAGTCTTTATAAAGCCGAGAGCTGCGCTGGCAAATACAAGCACCTCGTGGCATGAAAGCAGGACATGATGTTTCCCTAACATTCCCCATGCCCTGCTACCCCAACTGCACCCAACAAGTGGACCAAGTGCCCCCAACAATGCCAACACTTCAAGGGGAAAATGCCGTATTTCCTGGACCTACCACAACGTACAGAAAATAACAGAGCTATCGAATCCCACTGTCTTCTAGGGAAATCTTTATGCTGCACCTAACTACTCAGTCTGTAGGATAGACAATTTCCTTCAGGAAACGTAAAGAGTGTCTTATTCTCAGTTTTTAATCATGCATTTTTATTTTCTTTTAATGTTATTGTTTTCTAGTAATTTCTATCTGTACAGCTTTGTCTCCATCAATTTCTTCTATATATTTTTCTCACTTGAAGTAGTTCCAGAAAAAAAAAAAACAACATGAAACCTCAAAACTGTTAACTTGACTTCACGGTTTCTTTCCTTCCTTTTCTCTCTTGCTTGCTTTCTCTTACTTTTCTTGCTTTCCTTTCTGTCTTTTTTAAACACAGGTAAGACCTATAACGAATTGACAGTTACAACCAAGTTAAATCAAACCTGGAAGGGAGGTAGCTGAAATCTGTCTCAAAGAATTATTTTCAACAAATAGCATTTAAGCATCGGCCAAGGTGGGAATGAGACCAAGAGAACTATCTAGGCAGTGACCCAATGTACCGAAGCCAGAAGCAGCAGCTGGTGCCCTCCATCTCCACAGGCCTGCTATCGATGATGCTAGTTTCTCCCTTCCTTTACACCCCAGTTCACCTACCCTAGCTGGCTTCCCAAGGACTGGATCCCCTGTGAGGTTGCTGGCACAGAAATGAGGATAATGCGAGTCCTCTGGGCAGTCAGGAAAGGTGCGACTTGGAAAGGCTCCCCGGGACCAGCCTAGAGAACTGTCCTCCTCATCTTTCTTTTCTTGCTGCTAACAGGCTAATACTTCTTCAAATGCAGGATTCCCAAGTGTTTTAGGGCCCCTGACCCTGGACATACAACAGTGCTTCAGAGTCACCTCCTCATGAGTACTCCATTGTCCTAATCAGATGACTAAAGGGACCGGCAAGGAGTTTAATCCCAGGGAGGAAACAGAACTGGGAATCAGCACATCCCACAGCATGAAATGAGCTGATGCCTCCAGTAAGGTTTAAGAAAAGTCTGTTAATTACACATTCCATGTGGGCATGTGGCTGGTCACCAATCAGGTCTCCTCTTTAGCCTAATATCCTCTGCAAATATGATTTTGTTAGTAACAAGTTTCAGTGGCAGTAAGGAGGAGACTGGGTGGGTCTTTACCCAGAGGGCTCAACTGAGCATGTGAACCCAAAGATGGGAATCTTTGCTCAGTTGGAGAACATAGGGAGGGATGACAGTGAGACTGAAGGTAGACAGTAGATGAGGATGGACCTGATGGGAGTTCCATGATTTCTGCAGTCCCACAGTTAGTAATGCCATCTTTGGGTTTTCAGAGCTTTTTCCATTGCTTATGGGTATAATTTAGCCTCTGGGAAGGCTGGCTCTATTACCTTTCTTAGCTAGTACTTTCTAAACTAACACCACACTGTTAACTCATCTAGGGCAAGAAAGGGGCCTAAGAGTTAAGATATGGAGATGGGTACAAAGTAAGGTCAATTCTTCTAGTATTTTTCTTATTATTTGTTTACTTATTTTGCTACAAATTGGCCTTGATAATTAAAAAAATCATTGACATAAATATGATATGGTTTTAAAAGAAGAAAATAGAGAGGACTGAAGCCTGGCCTGCACAGTGGTGGCAGCCTCTCCATTTGGGAACCCCATCTCAGAGTTCATCATAAACTCAACACTGCATCTATGGGCCCCTGTGCAAGAAGCACCTCGATATGTTTATTAATATAACAGACTACAGATGGCCAATAGATGCCTTTTCAAGTGTTCTTAATCAGCAGGTAATTGCTGTTGGGAATGATACAGGAAAATAGTTTTTTGAAGTTGTTTTGGTCCCAGTAGGAAAAAGGGGCATGCTGGATTAATAATGCCTGCCTTGGAAGCAGGAGTTAGGAGGGGCTGCATGTGAGCCCGGTGTTTTACATTTCTGTCATGGACTTTGGTTGGTTGTCTTCCCTCAACTTGAGATCACTTGCTTTACAGTAATCTCTATGTGATATCATCAGTTTAAACCCTCTTATTTCCTTACATCTCAGCTCCGGGTTTCAGAAAATACATCAAATTTAACTGTCTCCATCTCATCCTGTATGAATTTCTTCCCCTATTAATTCAAAGGGCATAGACAAGTAACTGACTGGAAAGAGGTAAAGAGGCCCTAAAAGAGGTGGGGAGTTTTATGTGCAGCTGGCTGATTTCCTCTTAACTTCTGGAAGCTGAATGTGGAAGAAAGGGAAGGGTGGTCCAGTCACAGGTGTGGGAAGGAGCACGGGTGGCTGGAAAATTATATGAAAAATCTGGTGGCCGTAATGTGCACTGAGGCTATAATATTGTGGGCTTCCCTCCCATTGCCTGGTAAAGCCCAGTCCACAGTGATCACATCCAACATGATTCTCTGTTCCAGAATTCTGTCTAGTCAGAACAACAGTGAAGGTCTCAGGACCTACGCCTACTCTAGCCTGGAGGGCTAGGAAGACTGCGACACACATAAGAACCCAACAGTCCTGACAATTCCAACAGTCTCTGAATGGCTCCAACATCCTAGAAGTTTAACACTGTTCCACCTGATTACGAAATCTAACACTGGCTTAAACCTTCTGGATTCAGTGAGGGTTCCAGTGTCCGAGGTCACTCCACTCCCTTCCAGAATGAGAAGCCCACCCATAGTGTCCTTAACTACTCACCATGTGGTCCCAGGAGGGTGTTTTCTCTTGTAGAAGGGTTAAGAAGTGAGGAACTATGGGAAAATGTGGGTCATTTTTAAGGCAGACTGTTTGGTTGTGTGGGATTTTTCCTAACCTAGTTTTACCATCTTGGGGTACTTAATGTATACGATAGAGCAGCAGGAAAAGTAGCAGCAAATGTGGTCCCAAGGCAAGATCTGGGGTAACTGGTGGGATCTGGAGGAATATTATGATCTCAAACCTCAAGCAGGGGGCTGCTATAATACCTTGACTGTGCAGTCCTAAGCCATTTCCAGATTGGCCTCAAACCCTTGAGTTGGGGTAAAATCCCCATGGCAGCAGAAGAATTAGGGGGATACCTTGGAATCTTTACCTCTTCCTAGGCCCTAGTTCCCTAGCAGGTCGGTGATCACAGACCATTTCACTCCCAATCCCAAAGGATTACACATTTGTGCATGCCATACGTATTCCAAGCCCCAGGCATCTCAGTACTTGATCCTAGCAGTTTCTGTGACTTTCTTTCTCCCAAGGACAGTGTTGGCTAGGAGCTTGGGAAAGGAAAGACTGGGTTTGTTCCAGTCTCTTTCTGCTCAGTCTCCAGAACTGCCCTCACACAGATGTTTGTATGGGTGTGTATGCATGCATGTGTACTAACCACAGATGTGCATACTTCTAGATACAGAACATGCTTTTGCTGTGGTCATGTGACAGATGGTTAGAATTTTAGGAGGCTCTGGGACTGCACATTGCATATGCAATCCATCTCAGACTTTGGGATGGGATTCCATTCCACCATTCAACATGATGAGACTTGGTTCATTTGCCCCACTCTGAGTCCTTCCTGGGTGAAATTAAAGGCAGACCGGTTGGGTGCTAAGGATCCCTGGTGTGGAGAGGCCATTCCATTGAGCAGCGGACTGTGAAATCAATACCAAAGGGATGCGGGTCCTGGCGCTGGGAATTCTTTGACAACTCTTTGTACTTCCTTAGCCATGGCTGTATCCCCGGAGGTCTTTCCGGCTGTGTTCTTGGGCCTCGGGGTCCCGACAAGCACAGTCACCTTGTAGGTCACAGGACATAGGGAAAGGGGTGACCTGCAGAATAAAAAAGAGAAGGAGTGAACAGGTAGTTAAGTCTAATGCAGCAATGAATTATCAGAGAGGCAGTGCAGAGCAGGAGGACACCACTGGATTTGAGGAGCAGAAGATTCAAGTTCTGGCCATGGTTCTGCTTCTTGCTGGCACTGTGATCACTCCTCAGGAGCACCACGGTCATTATGGGAGCAGGTGCCTTTGATCTTGCCATGGGTCAGGCCATGTGCTCGAGACACCTTGCAGACAAGAAAATACTAAATCCTTTTTACAACTCTTTAAGAAAGGTTCAAACAACCATCGTCCTTTTGCTGATGAGAAAGGGACAGGAGCTCGCCCAAAGCAGTAAGTGATATGTCTCACAAACTAAACACAAGCTACTGCTCTCTGAGTGTCAGGTTCCCATGTGCAGAGCTGGTATGATAAGATCCACCTCAAGCTGTCAATTAAAAAGGCTGAGTAAAATCCTGTTCGAAAAACGGCCAAGCACTATGGCAACACTGGTCATACAATTGTACAATGTTATATCTGACGTACAGGATTACCTGGAAGATCTAGAAGGAAAAAGCTGAGCAAAGTTCACCTAACCTGAGAGTCAAGAGTCAAATGTTTTCACTCATTTGTGGAGGGTGGAGATAAGCCCAGGCCTCTGTGAAAGGTGGTCAACCTCATGTATTAGACCCAGCGAAGGCATAGTAACACATAACCCAGGGCAATCATAGATATGTACCGAGGGGAGGGGGAGGGGACAGGTGGGGAGGGGAAAGAAGGGAGAGTAAGGAGGGATCTGGGGGTGAAGCTGGTTTAAGATTATATGTGGGGCTGGAGCGGTGGCTGGGTGGTTACAGCCCTTGCCTGGCATGCACAAGTACACGAGTTCAAACCCCAGCTCCACGTACACAACAAAGTCTCGGAGCAACGAAGGCCACGTGAAAAGCTAAATAAGCTTTCTATAGCTTAGTCCAATCTTAACCTCTCTCTCTCTTCCACTGTCCCTCTCTCTAAAAAAAATTATATGCATATCATATTTTTACTTTACATGCATTTATGATTGTACAATAACTCAATTCCAGAGGCTCCGGAGGCTGAGGCAGGAGGATCACAGTTCAAAGACTTCAGCAACTTGGTGAAACCCTAAGCAACTTAGCAAGTCCCTGTCTCAGATTAAAAAAAAAAAATTAAAAAGGGCAGGGAATGTGGCTCAGTGGTTAAACACCCAAAGTTTCAATCCCTAGTACAAAAAACAAACAAACAAACCAAAACATAAGTAATACTCATATTGGTAGTTTAGCCCTGAAAATGCAATGATTCAAAAAAAAGCGTAGCTCAGGCAAGAAATCCTGAACAGAAAATTCATCTGAAGGACCTCTGAACAGGCCTTTACTATGAGAAAAAGGGAGAAACCTTAGTCCTGGTTCCTAGTCCAGCCCTCATGTACTCCATGACCTCGGGCCGGCATGCCTTTCTAGAAACTGAAAGGAAGAGTCTGACAGAGGCGTCCATCCAGCACATGATCTATCCTTCCGAAGAGAGCAGAGCGGTCCCTGCTGGAGTCTCAGCCTACGCAACTCCATTTCACCTCATTGCATCATGACATTTGCTTATAACTGTCCCCAGAGGGTCCTCATCTGTGCGGATGGATCTGGTGACCTCATTCGCCTCCTGCCTGGGCAGGGTCTCCAAGTGCTCGCACAGTCTCTCAGAGCATCTTTATTTCTCTCCCTCCTTCTCATGGGCTCATTCTCTATGTCTAGCTTTTTCTTTTTCTCTTTCTTTTTGCCCTCCCCATTTCTCTCTCTCTCTCTCTCTCTCTCTCTCTCTCCTTTCTTCCTTCCTTTTTCCATCCACGCCCTCCTGGCTCCCAAACTCTCTCCATTCTAAAATTTTACAATAATTTGTAAAACTAAACATCAGTTAAGATTTAGATCTAAAGTCCAGCTGTCTCACCTGCTTAAGTTGTGACGTTGGGCACGCATACCTCCTGACAATAAGGGCTGTGCAAAATAACTCAGGAAAAGCACTTAGTATGGTGCTTGACATATGCCAAGAACTCAAGTATACATATGTGTGTGTAGCACACACAGATCCACATTTACATACAGTCTCCCCTCTCTTCTCTCACTCTCCTTCTCCCTCCCTCTCTCTCTCTCTGATCTCTGCTCCCACTAATTTTGTGGCTACTGAAGCAGAGACCATGTTAGTCATTCATTCTTGTTTCCTCAGAGCCTAAACCCCAGAGCAAATGCATTTCTATTCATTTCTCCATCTCTCCCTGACCTACTCTTTGTACTTATGTCTATGACATCTCTTTATTTCTATTTTCAATTGAAATTAACCAGTGCTTGATTCCCTTTGTGTTCATAATTCCCTATTCAGGACATTTGCCCTCCAACTTCCATGACTTTGTAGAATTAATTTAGAGAAATCCATCTAGAATCTAGAAAGTTCTTTCACAACCTCTGGAATTGTTTTTCCACAATCTCTTAACTTTCAAAAAATGCATGGAATTCTAGAACTAGGAGACAGAGAGAACACTTCCAGGTCCAAGTAGGTGAAATTGAAGGCAGAGCCACAGCAACGTCCAATACACCTGAGCTAGCACATAGCAGATGGAGAGTATCACCCTGGGCCCCAAAGGCCTGAATTGGGATTCATTTGCCTCATGCTTGCAATCCATTTTGGTAAAATTCCTTCACTGCCATGACTGTGAGTTTCAACATTTATAAAAGGGAGTTTTGTTTTGTTTTTGTTTTGTTTTGTTTTGTTTTTAGAGAAAGGTAGAGAGAGAATCATTTTTATTTAGTTTGTCATGTGACTTTTGTTGCTCTGACAACTTTGTTGTGTACGTGGTTCTGGGGTTCGAACCCACATCCTTGTGCATGCCAGGCAAGCACCATAACTACTGAGCCACCACTCCAGCCCCTAAAGTGAGATATTTTTAAACTGCCATATTTCATATAGTTGTGAAGATAAAGCAAGAAGAAATTTGCAGAAGCTCATAGGAGATGCTCAATGCCAGATACAAGGGTGCTGAGTTGGATTTTTCCCCCTCTTCTCTCTCCTGTCTCCCAGGTCAGGCAACCTCTTTGTCCTCCACTCACCCATGCCTCTTTCCATTCCCTTCTCCTGCCCTTGCCACATTCCACCTTTAGAATGATCCAGTTACCTCTAACGTCTTCACTATAACTTCCCTGTTGAGCTTTGGGACCCATTAAAGACAATATCACGTCTGCATTTCATACAGGCAAATATCCAACAAATTCTGCCCCTTTGTTTCTTTTTTTTTATTGAGAGATTTATTATGGACCAACCATACAAGTTTTTAACAAAATAAAATAAAATGTGTATAGATTATGGATATTAGAATTACCCCCAGGAGTAGCCCCAATTATCCACCCTTATCCCTCCCTTCTCCTTCCCACAATATCTCTAAAAAAGTTTTATGTTGTATAACATTACACCTTATCTGGATTTAACACATGATACTGGACCAACTTTCTCACTGGCCAGGGTCTAGATCCAGCCTCCACAGATGAGTGGAGACATTCGACCCTTGGTTCGCTGGGTTAAGCTGATTTTACTCAGCATAATTTCTTCCATAGCCATCCATTTACCTTCAAAGGCTGCAATATCATTGTTTCTAATTGCTGCATAGAATTCTATGGTATAAATGTACCATGGTTTTTGAATCCATTCATCCAGAGAGGGACATCTGGGTTGTTTCCATAATCTAGCAATAGTAAATTGAGCTGCTATGAACATAGATATTGCTTTGTCACTGTAGTATGCTGATTCTAAACCTCTTGGAAAGATTCTCAGGAGTGGAATAGCAGGATCGTATGGTGGGCTTATCTGCCTCTTATAATAAAATCCAAAGTGTTTACCACAAGTCCAAGGCCTCATGCCATCTGATCTCCACAAAATTCTCACTCTTTACCTGGTCCCTTTTCTCCCTCACTCTCTCGGCCTTATGGTTTACTTATAGCTTCCTCAAGTATTCCACATGTTTTCTAACTTTGAAGTCTTCAGCCCTTCATGCTTCTCTGCCATGACAGCTTTTCCCAACCAGATGCTTTTCATTCTTCATGTCTTATGTTGAACATCACCACCTCCCTCACTGGCCTGGCCAAAGATGGCACCGTCCCCTTCGTACTAAATCCCAGCATCCCGTTTTGACACCCTGCTTGTACTTAATTACTTCTTCACTTGTATGACCACTCAGACAGGGCTGGGCCAGTCTACCGTGGAAGTTAAGTCTTTACCATATAATGTCAGTTGGTGGACTCATCAAGAAAAGAATAAACGACTGCATGAAGATTCAGGCAAAATACTAGTGAGGGAGCCTGTGCTCTTGCTGGGTGACTTAGTACAAGTTACTTCTCTTCTCCAGGCTTCAGTTCCTCTATCTTTCTGTCTGGCTAAACAACCTTCTCAGTCTGAGAGAGGTAGAAGGCCCCAAGCCCTGTCCAGAAAGGAATTAGAAATCTGGACTTTCCTACAAACCCTGTCTTGCCCATCCCTCTTTCTTTCTCCCCAAGTTCCATTAACTTCTTTAAAATCGTTGGTTGGCAAGTCCTTGCTGACATTTAGTTTCTCAGGCTGGTCTGGCCACTCTGGCTGTGCTGGAGTGGTGCCACCTTTCTCTTCCCTCCCCACGTCAGTCCAGGAAATTTTAGCATTTCCCAAAGAAACATGACTCAAAGAGGGAAACCCAATTAGAATATGATAAAGTCCAAAAGATTTGGTCTCAGGAGTCCCCTCGTGTCTATAGCATATGCTTGTGAGTGCAGCTATATTTACCGAGCATAGGCTAGTAGTTTGGAATTAATTTCTAGGCTCCACATGGGAGCCTAGAACTGTGTGACTTTCAGCTAGTCCCTGGCATCCTGTAGACCTCAGTCTCCCCATCTGTAAGACAGAGGTCCTCATAAAGTTTGCAACATGTTCTGTTGAGAAGTCAATGAAATCATGTCATCTCCAAAGCATCTCTCAGAGGTTCCTTTACTTGCCTATTTTCAGAGCCCTTGTCACAAGGTTCATCACTGATCAAGGATCTAAAGCTGCAAGGAGAAGGGTAGAGATCCCCTGACCTTCCTAGGTTGATCTGGAAGAGACTTGGGAAGCCTCTGCATGCAGCTCAAGTGGTGACCACTACTGTATACACAAACTAGCAGTTCTCAGGGTCCTCTACAGGTTCAGCTGACTTCTGTGTGCTGCTCCATTGACTACACAGCCACCCTTGGGGAGGCTACCATGATTAGCAACTTCCTTTATAGGCATGAAAATCTGGGGTTTGGAATGTTTAAAGCAAAATCAACTGGCCTTGAGCCCCAGCACCACTCAGTAAGTTGATGGTGCAGGATTTTAAATCCCACTTCAATCACAGAACTTTTCAACAAATGAGAATAAAAAGAAGACATTTTCCTGACAACCTGGCAGGACTGGCTGCTGTTTTAGTCTTAATGGCCAAAAGCCTTTCTCCTCTATGATCCGCCTAGCACTGAGCTAAACTCAGTGTACATTACCTCACTCACTCTTCCCAGCAGCCCTAATAAGGCCACCATTCTTACTATCCCCGTTTTGCATCTTAGTGGAAACCAGATGAAAAGAGGTGAGCGCAGTGACCGGCAGGTGGCCCGGGATCTGCATCCATGTTTTACTCACTTCTCGGAGCCATCCCCCAAGCAGGAGGAAGAGCAGGACTCAGGATCTTTTCCCCACACAGGAGGAAACTGAGGCAGGAGGAGAAGAATCACATCCTGATAAAGACCATCTGAGCCTAATTCCCAGATTCCCTCACTCCCCAAACAGCTTCCCACCTCCTCCTCCAGATGGCCTCCCATAAAGTTATCACACAGAGCCTCAACTCCAATGTGACCAGTTTGCTTTGGAGATTCCCAGCACTATGTGGCCAGGCTGTCCCATAAGTGGCTTGGCTACCCACTCTGGGCTCTGTTGACAAGCCTGGCTCAACAACTCAAAGTCAGAATTCTCTCCTGTTTTCCTCTGGGCTAGAGATAGCGCTCAGGCACATGGGTTTCTCCCTTGGGGTGAGCTGCCCAGGTTAACACCTCCACCTGCGTGTGAGTAGTTCAGGAATGCAGCTCAGGCAAACCCTCTACAAGGCTCTGACTACAGATCTTGTCTGGGGCTTGGAGACAGGCAGGGGCTGGATTCTGACTCATATTCAACAGGGAGGTACCAAGCCGAGAGTAGCGTGTGCATACTAGAAATAAGAGACTCGGAAGGCTTTGGTTCTGCCACCTGCTGGCTGTGGTAGCTTGGGTAAGCCACCTCACCTTCTGCATATCAGTGGCTTCACAGAATACATGGAAAGACTTAATCAGGACAAGTAGATGAAGGTACCTATGAGGTATGAAGACTGAGTTTCTCCAGAATAAGGTGGATATGATGCCTGGCTTAGGGCATGCAGCGCTTGGTGAAGACAGTGGTTTATTTCCCTGTGGGTAAAGTGTTCATGTGGATGAACGGAGGATAAAGAGGAGGAACACATGGGCAAAATGGAGAAAAGTAGCCTAGATGAGAAGGAGATTTGGGTTTAAGGCCTTGCCTTGTTGGTGACTTAGGATATGCTCCCACACAAGTCACCTCTCTTTCTGGGCTCCGTTTCTTCATCTGTAAAATAGAGGTTATAACAATCCTACCATAGAGAATTGTTTTGCATAAAGTATAAAATTTACCTAAACCACTCAGTACAATATATGCCATAAAATATACATTCAATAAATGTGACCATGGCGGCGGTCATAACAGTCGGGGTGATAGTGATGCTGGTGATGTTGGTGTTGATGGTGCTGGTGGTGTTGACAATGTGGTAACGAAGGTGGTGGTGATAACTTTTTCAGAACAAAAGGGTTGGAGTATTTTATAGGACAAAGCTAGAAATGAATGTCTTCTTCATCTACATAGATAAACCAGAGCTGTACCCTAAAAGAGAGGAAGCCATAATACCTCTGCAGTTGGTGATTTTTGGACATGAAAGAGTTAGTCTAGTCTGGGGAGCTCTCTGCATATTGTCTCTTACTAATCCTTCATGTTGAGCAAGTCTACATCCTCTCCCAGGAAGTCTTCTAGGATCCTTTAGACTGATTCAGTGCTTAAAATAACCTGTGAATATCCCTATTGTCTTTTGGAGAAAGTTCAGATTCCCTACCTGAAGTTTAAAAGTCCTTGATTATCCTTCAAGGCTCATCTCTGACCCCTTCACATATGTCCAATGCTCTAGTCATTCTTGGGGAATTATAACTCCCCCTGATACCTGAGCCCTGACATAGACTAAGCTCTTTGGCAAAAAGCAGTCTTCTCCCCTGCACTGTATCTGTGCTCCTTCCCTACACCCTTCACCTGGGCAAGACCTTCTGGACAGGTCGCGTCTAACCTTTGGTGTTGCTTTATTGACCCTCACCTGCTGGGTCTCCATTAGTACTCACTGCACTGTAAATGTCCAGCCACTCATCTGCAAAATGTAAACTCAACACAGCTGGGACCAGACCCATTTTGCCCATGGCCTACATGGCATTGGATCAGGAACTACCCTCACTTGATGTCACTCAACAATGGTTTACGGATACTGAGCAACTATCTATGGGACAGGAAATAGTGACACACAAACTAAAACTTGGAACCCATCAGTGATCAAAAGAGATGTTCTCAACGCAAGAGGGGGATGACTGCCTAGGATACCTGGAGGTGAGGGGTGGGAGACAGGGTGGGGGGCAGACTTAGGAAGAATATCTAGGAGACTGGAGGGTGGGAATATGGGGGAAACATCTCAGAAGGAGATCTCTGACCTCCAAGAGATATCCATTTAACTCAGAGGGTTTTCTGGGGGAAACAGAAACATGGGGAACCCAAGGGTGGCATCCATGACATGGCATTAGCCTTGGATAACTAAGTATATATACATTTGTTCTTGATTGTTTGAAATGTTTCCCCCTCAATTGTAACTCCATCTTCATCTAAAAAAAAAGAGAGAGATGTACTTTCTTGCCCTCATGAATATTTCACTCTAGCATTAATAGGGATAGGATTTTTCTGATAATAAATAACAAATAGATTTTAATTAGGTCCTATAAAGGAATCTTGCCCTTTTGTCTTAAAAAAAACTTATTATCAACCTCAACATCATCACCACCACTGTCAACATGTTAAGTGTTTGGGAAAGAAGAAAAAAGTGGAAGCCTTGACAAATAGGTGTGGGGGTGCAAGGGATGATGTGGGGTGTATGGTGGAGCCCACTGAGAATGTAACACTTAAGGGAAGTCTGAGAGGAGGTAGGGCCGTCAGTCATGAGGCTGAGTGAAGAAGAGTATCCTCAGTCAAACGACTAGCCAATGACAAAAACTGTGGGGTAGAAGGGACAGCAGAGTCCAGAGGATTGGAGCTGAGCGCTGGAGGGCAGGAATAGTGTGGGGTGAGGTCAGAGAGGTCGTGGGGGTGTGCAGAGCAAGCCTGTAGGCCTCCGGGAGGGCTGTTCTTTTTCTTTCTCTTATGAGTATAGTGGGAAGGCACTGCATGGCTGTGTGTAGAGGTGTGATATGATCTGACTTGACTTAGAAGGACCATGGTACTGCTGGGTCAAGAATCAACATTGACTCATCCCTAACTTCAGCCTTTTGCCTATGTGGGCCACAGTCCACACTGCTAAGACGGCTTTTCTCTGTCTAACAATTTGGATTGTCTTTAATAGAATCACCAGCCTCGTAGACCAACAGGCCTCCAGGCTACACATTGGGTATAATGTCCTTTCCTAATGAACCACATTCTCACTTAGGTAGGGTTGCCAAATTTGGCAAATCATAGTCCTCCACTTTTTGTCATCAATTGGGTGTGCCATTTTGTGCCAAGATGTGCTGCTGGGGTTATCTTTCATTCTCTGTAGTCTCAGTTCTAACAAGTCTTCAAGTTCACCCCCACTAATCATCTTGCCCAAGAAGCCATATGGAGGATCCTTAGACATGAATTTAATCCGAATGTTATAAGAATCCAAGATGAGTTTGGTCTTTTCACAGTCACAAAACCAATAAGTCACCCCAACACCCTAGACATTTTCCAAAATCAGTCTCTGAACAGCCATCTAAAATATGACCATAACAAGCATTTCAGGCCACCACACCTTAGAAAGCCTTGGTACATTAACTATGTTAAGGACATTTTTCCTTCCTCCTTCACAACCCCAACACAGGCTTACTTAGTGTGATTCTAATGGACTGATTTTTATTATTGATATGAGGAAAAGTCATAGGAGCAACTATTAAGAAAATCTGCTCTGTTTTTGAGACTCCAACAAGAAAATGCTAAGCCAGTATTCTAAGAATCTAAGCGCTGCCCCTTCCTGTCTGCCTTGCACTACAGGCAGGTGTCTGGGTGGGAAATTGGACACCCCTGCCAGACAGGGTTTCCTGCACTGTTTTGCTCTTGTCTGCCAGCAGGGCCCAGGTCACTCTGCAAGGCAGATGTGGGGAACAGCTGGTGTCTACACAGGCAAACAGCAGGAAGAATGGAGGGAGCAGACAGACATCATGCTGGGCCAAGTAACCAGGAGGTTTCAGACTTGGGGACCAAGAAATGGCTTAGGTGGAGAGCTGGCAAGAAGGAAGTCTAGAAGGAGGTACTGAGAGCTTAACCCTGGACTGGAGTTCATACCAAGAGCTCTGTTCCAGGAGGTCTGCACAACAGGAAGCTTGCCTACTAGGGCAAGAGCAAGATGGTCAAATAAGATGCAAGAACATTGCAACAGGATATTCAGAGAGCTTAGCGGCGGGTGCTATGTGGTTCAGACACTAAAATTGCTCCACCTTTAGTGGCTGGGTAAACTCTAGCTCTTCTAAGCCAGAGTTTAATCATCAATAAAAGAAGAATAAAGGGACAATATCTACAACAGGGCTACTGTGCTAATGAAATGAAATTACATCTAAAAGCAGCTACCACTGCCTGGCGAGGAGTAAGCTTTCCATAAATACTAGCTATTATGACTTGCTTGGACTTAGGAAATTCTAAATCCCATACCCAGCTCTCTCACTTTGTATAAACGATTCCACCTCTCTGATTCTCAATTTTCTAACATACCAGACTGATCTGGAGTCTAAATGAGACAATATGCAGCGATCTAGCAAATCAACACATAGAATGCAATTAATGGAAAGATTGTAGTTTAGGAGGGTGCGGGAAGCATATCTGCCTATGACTGAAATTCTGAGTGCGGGCATGGGTGCTCAGAGGAAGGGAATTTATTGTGGTGTGAGGCTGGTGACCAAGAGGTCTGGGGGAAGTTAAATAGGACCAACAGGTAAGAGTAGATGGATAAGAAGAAAGTGCTTCTCCTTCTTCTTGAGGATTCCTGTTGGAGACTGATACCAGAACTTTCTCCTTTCCAGCGAAAGCTCCTGCACAGACTGCCTGGGATGTCAGGGACACTGGCAAGGCAGGAGCCTCATCTATCTCCACCCTTTCATCGCTGCCGGGGAAAAAAAAAGTGGTTGGGGATTTAGCTCAGTGGCAGAGCGCTTGCCTAGCATGAGCAAGGCCCCGAATTCGGTCCTCAGCCCTAAAAACAAAAAAAAAAAAAACCAAAAAAAGCTGCTTTCCTGTTTTCCATGGGGAGGGAACCCACACCCACATTATTGATGTGAGGGTGAAAGAAGATAATGTAAGCCAAATGTCGCGGAGTGTCTGACCTGTGAGGCAGTCCACCTAGGGTTTGCTATTGATTTTCTCTGCCTATCATCAGCTATAAACCAGTCTACTGCAGGGAGGAGATGGTTATGTCAAAGGAAGAGAAGAAAAGTTTCAAGAGGTCGGAGTTTATTTAGAAGTTACACTAGGAGTGCTTGGAAGGGATACTGGGCATATTAAATTGCTATATTATGTGCATGCATGAATATTTAACAACAAATCCCATCATTATGTGCAACTGTAATGCACCAATAAAATATGAAAAAAGAAGCTATACTGGGAAATTTAAATTGTAGGAAGATTCCTTTCTTCTTCACGTCTCAGACATTCAGGAATCTCAAATATGAGAAGCCCTGAACACCTGTGGGCAACTGAAATAACTCGGGTGAAGTCAAATCCACCACAAGAGAGCCTTCAGCCTCTCTAAGGCATTCTTCACATGCAGTTCTAACAGGCTCTCTCCTGCTGCCCCCAACCACATTCACCTTCACTAAAAAATTTCCTACTCCTTCGGGTCTCAATGCACATGCCACTTTCTAGGAAGCCTCCTCTAAACTTCATACTGTGCTCCCAAAGGTCCCATACTTCTCCTTCGTTGCCTCCTCCAAGGTGACTCTGAACGCAGAGTCACTGCGTGCTCTGAGGCTCCCCAATAGACTGCGTCTGTCTGCTTCCCACCATGTGTACACAGCCTGGTCCAGAGCCTGACACACAGAGATGCTCAGTGGACATTTACCCCACTGAAGGAAGGCAGGCCAGCCATCTGCATGCTGCCACCTTGGCCAATGGGAAGGAACAGCAGTTTAAAGTGGAAGCTGAGAGCCCTTTAATTCAAAAAGCTCAACTGCATTTACAATGGAAGGTCCCTTGGTGAAGAGGCGGTGCTTAGCTTGGGACCTGAGAATCTGAAATCACTGCAACTGACCCCACTCCAAAAGCAGAGAGTCCCAAATGGAGACTGGCCTTCTTAAATATATACACACATACTGGAACCAAAGTTATAGTAATTGGGAATCTACACTTCAATCTCATGACTTCATCTTGCTACTATGCACTGTGTAAAAAGACTAATACATTTAAGGATATCCCACCCCCAAATTTTTCAGTTTTACTTTATTTTTGTATTTTAGTACATAAGTTGCAGTAGGTAGGCAAATTATCTTAATCAGAGGTGCCGTCTCATACTGAGAGTGTCAGATGGGGTGAATTCTACAGCAACTTCTATGTAAAACACAAGCTTCGTTTTCCATTTATTTTCAAAAAACAGCCTACTCCAATAGAATTAAATAGAGATTATTATAGTATTCATTCACTGGAAATAGGTACCAAGAGCTGTAAAAATGCTCACAACATTTATAAGTGCTTATGTGCAAAGATTTTTGTAAGCACCATTATTTATAATTGGAACAAAGTCAAATAACCCAAATATTAAAAATAAAAGTGAAAGCAAGTAAATTATTGTGGGCACAACCATCTATAATAAACGATAACACAGAAAAGTGCATTCAAGAAGATTTTGCTAATATAAGTCTATACTAATATTGGCCATGCTAAGTCAACAAACCCAACAAAACAAGATCCCAATCTGTAAATGCAATAATATATACATAAAACATATACGTCTTCATGCTTAACAAAAATATGCAGAATATGTACCCAAAAGAAATATACAAAGTACATGAAAAAGAAAGTAGAGGTTATCTTTGGGTTTTAGGATAATAAATGAACTCTTTTGTTCTCTTCTTTCTGGACTTTCCAAAGAATAAAATATGTGCTGTTTCATAATTTGGAAAAATAATAACATTTTAACAGAAAGTGAATTTTATTCTCCTGCACAGAAGATGTATGCCTTCAGTATTTTATCAAACAATCTAATAAAAAATCAAAGCCTTTAGAAGAGGATAAGCATCCTAATAAACATTGCCATATAGGACTCATCGATCCCAGAGAAGCCCAGCATCCTCATCTGTCCACCAGCAACAGCCATCCCATTGTAGCGTGTCCCTATCATTCCTGCATTTTAGGGTGGGCGCATCTTTCTTAAAGGAGCCAACTCTCTGAAGGATGCTACAGTATCAAGGATCGTGGATTGGAAGCCAGAAACTGGCTCTGGGTTTATCCCCCATCTCTGCTACCTTGCACGAATCATTCATTCTTCCCTTATGGGCTTCAGTGCCCCATTTATAAAATAAGAAATTTCTGTAACATAATCACAGAGATCTCTTTAGCCAAGACTGACTATGATTCTTTGTCTTTCTTGTCTTAGGAATTTAGTTCCATCACTTTTACAAGAAGATACACAGCAAATGATCTTTGAGATTGAAGGACTTATCAGCTCACGTTATAGATGAGTGCGAACATAGTTTCCCATTAACTCATTCACCACATGAGTGCTTCTCTACTTGGATGGGCTAGAGCCGTAAACTCTGCTGCCTGCTAGAATCGGGGGCAAACCGAGGTGGCTACTCTTCCGTGTAGGGCTGATGAGCATCTTGCTCATGTACTCCAGTTATGTTGCATATACTTGAACCACGCCTGTATGCATCTAAGTGCCAAAGGACCAGGACCCCTCTCCAGTCCCAATTGTACAGGCGGAGAAACAAAATAGGGGATGAAATGCTCAAAGATCCTAAGTTTCCTTGTTGGGAATGTTCCATTTTCTCTCTCCACCTCGCCTTCAGCACTTTCCCCTTCACGAATCCTCTCTAGCACTGAGCATGCTGGTCTCCATCCCCTCTCTTTCATGGCCACCTGCCTGACCCTTCCCCTCATCCCTCAAGTTTAGGTATAGACACAGCTTGCTCTTGGGGCTGGCTCCTAATGGTATGTGGATTTATCTTTCAAAAGTACTTATTCATCTGCTACCATAGCTGACTCTAAGCTTTCAGGACTATGTCTGCCAAGATCATCAGGGGCCCAGCACATGAGATTAGCTCAACTACTCACTAAAGGAATAAAACATAAAATGAGATAAAGCTTGAAGCAGAGCATTAACAGAACCAGGACAATGGGTCATCCAGCACGCAGGAGTGACCCTGGCCAGCAAGCTGCAGAGGCGTGCAGGAGGCGGCTCCCCAGCACCCCACACTGGCCTACCTTTTTGGTCTTCACCGTGGAGGTGCAGCAATCCCCACCATCATAGTTGCAGAAGGCTCGGTTGTTGATGGCATCACAGTAATTGTCTCCCATGAAGGGCTATAAAGGAGGGGACAAACAGGAAGGAAACAAGGCTTTGTAATCAGCCTGGAGTGAGTGGAGGCTGTCCTCAATATTACTCAGAGGCCTCTACAGTCAAGTCATAGTCTCTGATCTTCTTAGAAACCTCCAGTGAGCCTATCTGCCTTCAAATCCCAATACCCTCTTGGATAGTTGTTATTTTTATCATTTACAAACATCTTTATCTGCATGTTTTCCCCCAAAGGAGTATTATCTTGCAGAGAGACATACTCTTGGGTGCTGGGGTATACAAAGCCACAGGATAGATTGCTTCCATCACCCTGACATAGAGAGCTCATTTTACTTGAAGAAATGATAAGGAAATTTGAGTTCGCTTTCCTGGTACTGTGTAATTAAGTAATTTATAATAAAATATATGCAAATAAATTGAGAAGCAGAACATAAGCAGTTCAGGAATCATAAAGATAAAATATTAATAATTCATGTAGGCACAATGCTCTGTGCACGCAGGTGGGTTCCCTAACAGAGGAACACAGATGTGCCCCACGTCACATGATTTACATGCTTGTTTTCTTTTTCTTCAAACAATATGAGAGGTGGACATATTGTTCCCACTTTACACTTGGAGACCCTGAGACTGAGAGTAAGAAAAAGACTTGGTCAGAATAACACTGACAGAAAAAGAGCAGTAATTTCAACAAATTTAGTTCCATTTCTTTTTCTTTTCACCCTTCACCACTCTAGAATATTCTAGATTGCACTGATTCACAACTTTCTTTTTTTCTTCTCTGTGTTCTTTCAATCCTGCAATGCTCCAAAGATGAAGAAAAGATGATAGAGACAAATCACTAGTGCTCTGAATGCAGAGCCATCTTAGAGGAAACTCTAGCAGTTTTGACTCCTTTGCCACGTGTATTTCCCCCATCCCATCTCTTAGAGCACCATATTTTGTAGCCGTTTATGTTTTCATAGCAGATGCAAGGTTGTGAGCTCCTAAGAACATGAGCAATGTCCGGCTGATCTTTGTGCCTTGATCACCTGTGGTTAGAGTGCTGGATGGTTCTCTGATGCTCTATGACTCAATGATAGGGAAGGAGATGTCTTCATTTATTTATAAGAGCATTACATTGCAGTAGACCACCTGTGATCCAATGGTGTCTCTTCCCATCTTGACTGCTCTGGGGAGAACCAAGCTCACAAGGAATCCATCCCAAGAGGCATCCTTGGATTTGGCATCTCTGCTCCAAATTCTCATTCACAAAGCTTTGTGTCCCCCAACTCATGATGCTACAGTCCATTTCATTACTTCCTATTAGATTCCGAAAAAAATATCTTAGCAAGAGGGAACAGAGAATAAGTAAGTACTGAACTCAGATGTGGAACGTGCATATGCATGGCTGTGAGCTCAGGTGTGACTCTGCCATGTGACTACCGTCATGAACACACTGCTGCGCTCATATTAGAATAGAGGGGTCAAACTCCAACAGCTAAACCCTTTCCTTTTCTCTGTCTCAAGCAGTCAGCAGGTGGGCTCTGTTCCTTGTGTTCTTCCTTATATAGTACATGAACAGGCTAATGAAGGAGACCAATGGTCTCTTTAGAATGAAAGGAACTGGCTTGGTAATAAATTATCTGCAGAAGAGAAGGAGGAAGAAGAAAATATAAATATAAATGAAAGCTGTTCTTTTTTATTTGGCTTCTGAAAAAAATCTCCATTCTCATTACTAGCCACTTTCCCTGTGTGCCCTTTCCTGTAGCGCTATCCATCCATCCATGTATTCATCCTCTGTTCAACCCTATGTATCAGATGCCTTCTATATACACATAGTGCTAAGGAAGTGACAAAATAGTGAACATATACACCCCTTTCACCTCTGGACCTTACACTGTAGTGAAGAAAAAGTCTTTAATCAAATAGTCACACATATAATTGACCAGTTCCAACTCTAACAAGAGCCATGAGGGAGAAGTACATGATGCTATGAAGAGTAAAGCATTTGATCTAGCTGGGGAGCTCTGAAAAGGTGTCCCTGAGGAAATGACATTTCAGCTGAGATGATAAAGATGAGTAGGAGTTAATTAGGTAGGGGTGAAGGAAGGAGACTTTCTAGAGACAGGGAACACCATGAGAAAATCTCTGCTGCTTAGAGATTTCTCCCATCACTGATATTTCTGCTGTTGCTACTTTTACTGGTGAGGCATTCAGGAAAACAACCTGTCCTTCAAGATCAAGCGCAAATATCACTCCTCCAAAATGCCTTCCCTAAGTAGCCCCAGGGTGCACTATGCTTCTACAGCTTTGGTTATAGCCTTGGTACATCATTTTTGAAGTCTCTAATCATCTATTTTCTTACTGTTAGTTGCTTATGAATAAGGAATAAGAGTCATCCGGGTTTCTTAGAAAAGCAGTGATTTGAGCAAAACTTTTATCAAATAAATGTACAGTAAATATTAATTTAATAAAATGATGGATGAATGGATAGAGAAAGGGCAGGAAGATTTCATAGGTGACTCAGGAAGAGCATAGTTACCACCTTCATTTGAACAAAACTGTTGTATTTCAGAACTTAGAGTAGTGACTAACATGTAATAGGCACTCAGCAAAGCTTTGAGAAACAAGGGAGGGATCAACTTTGAATACAAGCAGGAGCACAGGAAAAGGGGCTCGGGGGCCCCCAAACCCTTTCTCTATCTCACTTATCTCAAGAGACACTCAAGGCTCGATGACTCGCCAGGGTCCCAGGATTTATTCCTCTTTTAAGCATGCTTTCACAGACTATTAACTCTAAGCTAAGGAGCAAAAGAGAAGACCAGGGGCACCTGCAAGGGCAAAAGAGATAAGCATCACTGTCAGGGCTGACAGGTGAGGGTCTCTTGGGCCTCATTGCTGAGTCAAAGGAGAGATCGAATTCTGCTGTCACACAGGGTGTCCAGACTGCCAACTCAGCAGAAGGGGTGTCCAGGTAACTCAAGCTGTCTTTTCCAAAAATACTGGATTGAACCATAGAGATGGAAGGAAGCAATAGCTATAAGGCCTTGATTTTCCCATTCCTGGCTAAATCTTGGAAAGGTAGTAAAGTCTGCAATGTCGAGTACTCTGAGGGATTGCCACACCCCACAGAAAGAAATGTGTGACCCAGGGACTGTCTTGTGATACTTATAGATCAGGGAATGGCTGCTGGCAGGAGGTAGCCTATTGGAAGAGAAAAGCAGCAACCTGCAAGTCGGAGACCTGGGCTTGTGCTTTGGCTCTGTAGCTATCACACTATTCAAGTTCCCCACCCGCTCTGGCCCTCAATTTCCAGTCTACACAAAAATCAAGGAGAGCCAGATCACACTAAGATCCTTCCCATTTTGGGTACTATCAAATCTAGACCTGGCCACTTCCTGGGCCATTTCCTCATCTTTAAAAATAGTTTAGGTTTAGATGATCCAGAGGAGTCTTTTTGGTTCTGATATTCTAAAAGTTCCATCAAACACAAATCTTTCTGTGATATGCTCTAGTTCCTTTTTGTGTGCTTTTCCCTCAGTGGGCTCAGGGGAGACTCACAGAGATATAGACAACTATCGAGAGGAGCTCTTAAGCCTCCTTTTCACTTCCAACTGAGAACCATAGCGGGCAGAGTCACATACAGGAATGTCTTTGGGCTTCATGGATATCCCTCTCTCCTGAGAACACATCTGTGTCCCAAGAACTGCCACCTCCAAGTCTGCAACTGGTACACACATCCAGGTCTCCATAATTCCAAGCCCTAGGGACAGTTCAACTGTGAATTCAAGGGTCTAAAAGGATCTTCCATTTCAGCCCAATGGTTGGGTCAAAGACCTCCACATTACTTCTGAGGTTGAACATTAAATGGATACCAAGATGTGGGGCAGAAGGAACTGATCTGCAAGTAACAGTCATGAATAAAACAAAAATTAGAAAAAACTGCCTCATGTAGTTCTATAAAGGCTAAATGTGGTGAGATGATGATAAAATCCCTGGCCTATTATAGATGCTATATCAATATTTCCTCCCTCCTTTCTTTTCTTACAGAACCAATATTAATAAAATCCACTGGTTTTGGAGACAGAAAAGTCTGACTTTTAATGCTAGCTTTGTTATCTATGAACTATAAGTTTGAATATGTTTCTTTATATCTTTGTGCCTCAATTGCATCATATGTAAAATGGGATTGGTAAACCCTAAAGAAATCTGCCAAATGGATATTTACAACCTTTAGTAGGTACAGTGAACAGTAGTCATCACAAACACAACAATAACATCATTGAACTTGTTTCTAGGGAGCTGAGGAGTCTTTCCATGTGACTTACCTCACAGCCTTTGACACAGTGAATCAGAGCTGGGTGAGGATACCACTTGAGACCAGCAGTGCAGACAACTCTCTGCAGAGAGATGGAGAGAGAGAGAGGTCAGATGGGTTTGGGATTGGCAGGCAGCCACCTCTTCACTGGCACCACATTTAACCACCTCACCTCTTAGATTTTCCAAGTCCTGACCTCACCCTGCATTTACTTGGAGAACTTGTCCAGGTACTTGTAATAACAGGAGCCATAAGATTAAAACAATGTTTATGTTCACCATATGTGTCATGATTCCGTATTTCCCTGGCAGGAGTAATGGTTGTGGAGACGCAGAATTGGGTGATGGAAACATGATGAGAAAGGTCCTTCAGAAAATTCTTGACTGCCCAAGCAGGGGGAACCTTGCCTATGATGCTGGGGGACATAAAAAGGAGAGGGAGAGAGAGAGGAGATAGGAAGGGTTTCGAGGAGGCTGGAGGGAGGGAGTATGGGGGAATCAACTCAGTAGGGAGCCTTTGACTTCCAGGAGAAGTCCAATTAACATGGGGGTTAAGCAGGGGGAACCCAAGGGAGAAGCCATGGAATGCCATCAGCCTTGGCTTGCTCTGTCATTATACATTTGTTCTTGATTATTTGACAATGATTCCCTCCTTAATGTAAGACCATCTTTAACAAATTAAAAAAAAAAGAAAATTCTTGACTGATCTTGGACCTATTGGTGTAGTTGCCAATTGGGTGGGAGAAGGTAGGGTTGGGCATGTATATGTGCGTGTGCGCATGTATGTACGTGTGCATGCATGTGTGTATGTGGCCACAGCAGGAAGATGGGAGCAAGGTATGGAATAGAGTCTGTTGGAGAAGGACCTGAGGACCATTGTCATTAGGATCCCCACCGAGCACATTAAAAAGGCAGATTGCTTGGCCCTGTTTCTTCTAATGGATCTGAATCTCTGGGTCAAGGGCCCAGATTCTGCATTTTTAAAACTAGTCTTTTTTATGATTCTGATGCTCACTGTGGTTTGAGACCAAGTGCTCTGGAGGATGAATAAGCTAACCTCTCCTTTGGAACACCAGGGAGACAGGGACCCTTGCTGCCACCCCCTGCTGTCATCATCATATGGATCTACTCACTACTTCCTGAGGCTGCCTGGACTTTCATATTTCAGAGGATTGATTTTTGCTGTTCCTCTTCACTAAAATACCTTTCCCTGTGTGGGCACTTTAGGAATTCTTAATTATCTTTTAAATATCTCTCAAGACTTCCTTCCTCTGTGGTGCTTTTCCCAACCTGCTCAGGCAGAGCTTGTAGGTATGCATATGTACTTATTTATAGCTTCCCTTAATAATAATGATGATGATAATGACAACTAAAATATATTGAGTGTATTCATGGTGCTAATTACTTTATGCATTATCTTATTTATTTCCTGCCACCATGCTGTGAAGTGGGCGTTAATCTTGTGTCGCAGGAGAATAAATTCTCCAAGATCCATAGCTGCTAAGTGGAAAAACCAGGGTTTGAAACAAGCAATTATTCCAGAAATGATTTCAGGCAACTTACAGCATAAAAGTCCAACAGGATGGTATATTTGTAAAGAAGATGGAAGAGGAAAGATAAAACTAAGAAGAGTAAACAGTATCCAGAAAGGGACTATCATACAAATTGTACAAGCTCCCTTTTCTGTTCTCCACAGATGCCTCAGTTGTCATGCCAGACTACAACGATTTCCTTAAAAATGAAATTGCGCATGCTTAGACATGCAGGGAGAGGTGACCGTGTCAGGCACCAGAAACGGAAGTCTACATGGTTAGGGACTGCTCTCCTGGCTAAATGCGAGTTGATTGATTTTAATTAAGAAATGATCAGACACATGGGCCAGAATGTGGGAAATTCATGGGACCAGCCCCTTCTCTCCCTGAAGGCAGATGTATATAGACGCCAAAGTGTAATTAGGTTTCTTGGCAAGGTTATGAACAAAAGGAATCACATGACTCCCGGCTAGGGATGGACTGGTACCTTTCTACTCTGCTCCATAGCATCACTGGCTAGTGTGTGAGATCTCCCATGCCTGGAACAGGGCCTGGCGCACACAGAAACTCAACAAATATTTATTTTATGAATCTAAAAGTGGAGATGATTTTACCAATGAACGACAACTGCTTCATTTGTGTTCTTCTCTTACGGAAGAATGTCTACCATGCCAAGCACAGTGCCAGTGTAGAGGGTTCCCTTAGTGTAGACTGAACTAAATTAGAGATCTTGAACAAGGAACTTCACTTGATGAGCTGCTGATCTGTTTCTCAATGTGACTTCTACTATCTAGCCCCACACTGACACCATCTCCCAGTACACATACAAGGTGGTCTATGAGAAAACCAAAGTATCTGGAGCAGGATAAATGCAGTGGCAACTACAATATGAAATTCCTTTGTAAATATCCAGTATGAGACTTGGGTCTGCCATGTGTGAAATGGGTACTGGAGATGTTATAGGCTTGTTTTGATGATGCATTGAGATAAATGCTTGAACAAATGGTTTCTTAGACCAATTCCTTAAGTTTCATTAGGACATCTCCTGGGCTTCAGACACCTCTGACTTACCCCAGAATCAGGCATGGAGCACATTAAACAAGTACAGATGGAGGAATGTGAGTAGACTCCCTATTCCTTCCTCCCCTCTGCTTCCCAGCCATGGTGCCAGAGAGGACAAGATCTCTTGTTTTCATTCTTTGAGAAACTTTAATGGGGTTTTTTTTCCTTGACTCTGAGAGTCTGCCCCCAGCCAAAATCCAGAGATGTTGGAGGGCATACTGTAAGCGTTCCAAAATCCAGAGATGTTGGAGGTCATACTGTAAGCGTTCCAAAATCCAGAGATGTTGGAGGGCATACTGTAAGCATTCCAAAATCCAGAGATGTTGGAGGGCATACTGTAAGCGTTCGAGAGGTAGAAAACAGCAAGATGAGGATCCACCAGGGACTTGATCCCTATCCCTCTCCTTGTTTATTTGAGAGCTAATTTAATCCACCTGTAGGAATGTCCTGGTGTGGGTGTAGACGTTTGTGTCGATTGAGATTTACCTGACGTGAGTTCAGAAAAAGGACTTTTACACTATCTGCATGAGCCTATTTATCTTTCCAAGGCTTTTGGATTTTCCACTATTACTCAGGGCTGCTCGGCTCCCAGTCTGACTACAGGACCCTCTCTGTGCTGGGGGAACTGGGAAAGGAGACAGGACATGGGAGATGAAGGAAGGGCTAAGCTGTTTATACCACAAATTGGGAGATCCCAGATGGGACCCCCTCAAATGTCAGCCTTGTTCCTCCTAATGCCAGAGAGACATCTAGGCCAGCCAGAGAGACATCTAGGCCAGCCAGAGCTGTTCAAACTAGGCATTATAAGAAGGCTCTCATTTCCTGACTTCAGCTCACATCACACCACCACAAGCTCCATTGCCATCATCACCATTAACATCACCAGTCACACCACCACCAGTGCCATTGACATCATCCCCACCACTGTCATCCCCATCATCACCATCAGCACAAAACCTTATATTAAATGAATATTATGCTCCAAGCCTGTGCTCTGAGCTGTCATCTCATTGACTTCTTATCATAACTATGAGATATATTATTTTTTACTTTGACTTCCATTAGAGGAAACTGAGGCACTGAGAAGTTAAACAACCTGCTGCTTATCATATACATATTCAGGGATAGCAATTAAACTGAAATATGTGTGATTTCAAGGTCCACGCTTTAAGAACCGTGCTCGACTTCAAAAATCTCATAGCTGCTGAACTTGTCCTTATAAAAACAGGTTACTCTTGTAACCAATGGTGGAGAGGCTTCAAGAAAAATGTAGGAAGGGGAGAGTATCTAAAAAAATGAATCCCAGTGAAGGCAGGTCCCAATCAGAGAAAGAGTCTTAAGAGGCCCAGATCTGACCCGCTCACCCATACCTTCTCAGGTGACCTCTCCTTTTTCCTTGACTTATGGGACCCGCTCAGAGTGATTCATGTCAATTAGTGTTATCAGCCTTTGGTTGCCAGTCACAGACACCTTGTATCCCCAGTGTTTAAAGAATACCTGCCATTTGGTGGCACATAATGGTTCTTAAGGAACAATGAACACAGGAGTGAATGCACGAGCATATCTGTGAGTGAACAGGAAATTACTCAGTAGAATCTGGCTGCATCTCTGGGCTTCCCCTCCAGGGAACCTACATGTCATTCACATGCAGAGGGGCTAAACGTTCTAGTCACTCTGAACCATTCTACCTTTGATCTTTAGAGTCTTGGCATGGTTTCCTTCCATGCCATCTTCTTTTAAAGGAAGGAATTCTGCGTCTTCTGTCTGCATGAACTGCATAAGGCTATTTTTCAAAATGTGGAGGACAATTGCCGTAAAGCAAGGAATTAGCTAATTCTACCACATTAGTCATGTAAACTGGGCAGCTGCAACCTCTCTGAGCCCAGTTTCAACTGTAAATTGAGGTGCTTGCCCATTGGGTGTGATCGAGACATAAGGTGGTGACATCTATGGAACTGCCCTGGAAAACATGCCCTCTTTCCCCTTCTTTCCCCATTACACTCCCTTCTTCTATTACTTTCTTTTTCCTCCTTCCATTATTTTTCTAGAAGCTATTTTAAAAGCCAAAGGCTCTCTGACCTGGAATAATCAGACTTCTGAGCATGGGTGTGCATCTTACGAGAAACTCCCCGCATCCCTGAGCAAGGGACAGTGCAGGGGCAGATTGGACATGCTCCTTAGAAGCTGATGGGGAGAGCATCCCTCTCCAGAATTCCAGACAGCCAGGCTGGAAGAGTCCATCTCATCCTAGGTGGAAATCTTGCACCCTCTTGGCTATACAACAGGAATGTTTGTTTAGGCACCCAAATGCCTAAAAAGGTCAGAATTAGTGTCAATACTAAAAGAAAAGAAGATACCAGATTTAACTAGACCTATCTCCCTCTGGAAGCAGCTACAAAATGATGTGTTCTTTCATACTTCACCACAGTCTCTACAATTCCTTGCTGTGGTTCCAGCATGAAGCCAAGGGCCATTTCTATCACTGAGTCTGAATCATGTCATTTAATCAGTTAGAGGAAGAGTTCCCCATACTTCTACCTCTTTCCAAAGTGCATGTGTAGGAAGAGCAGTGGAGAAGGGGATGACTCAGGAAGAAAAAAAAAAAAAACAAGGGACATAATGTTTTTCTTTATAAAAATTAAAATATGCCTATGAAAGAGGCTCATGAGACATGTACTTCAAGATTTCAGTTAGAAGTCTAAAAGCAAACAAAACCAGCTATCGAGTGGAGACCAGAAACAGTTACCTTGGTGGTGGTGACAATCCCTGGCAGGGGGAGTTGGCAAGGTGGTGACCTTGGGAATGCACAGAGCATAGGAATTTATCAAGCCTCAAGCCTCATTAGCATCTAAGTTACATCTCAAGAAATAGAAAAGAATTTGTAAAGTTTTCTTAGGTTGGGTACTAAGTACTGGGGTGTTTTTTGTTGTTTTTTCTGTCAGTCTCTGTGTTTATGCAATATTTATAGTAAATATTATGATCACCAATATTAATAACATGGCCAGGTGTTTACTATATAGAATAATATGCTCTGTGTGCTTCCCCTAATTATCCTACCTGCCTGGTTCGGAAGGTGTTTGAGTTTTTGTTGCCTGATCCTGGCCTAGCTTTCACTTCATGAGTGAGGAAACTGACCTAGAGAAGTGGTAGGATTTTCCCTGGGACACCCAGCATGAAGGTGCCAGGCCTTGGTCGCCTGACTCAGCACCCACAAATATTTACTGAGCATCTACTGTGTGCTAGGAACTGAGGGAGGTGCTATGGTAAATAAGATGAGCACACTCCTGACTGCACAAGCTCACTGTCCTGGTGTAATCACACATGATCTCAGTGTTGACATTGCACATGTCTTCATAGTCATCAGACGTGTCAGGACATGAGGAGTGTGTCGTGGGTAAGTCCCAGTGGTGTTCCACAGCTTGCACAGGCTCCAGAGGCCATCGATGCCCATGTCTTGCCAATTTTGTGTTCAGTGATGGGCATTTAGAGCCCTTGACACCTGCTCTGGTGGGAGTATTTACACCACAGAACTTGTCAAATGCTACAAACTACCTCATTTTTGGCCTGCGCATGGCTGCTAAGCAATCAGTGAAAGCCTTGCCTCCATTATTATTACTTTATATTCCACAGGGGCTGCATAGGTTCTGGAAGCAGACTGCAGCATTGGACTGATCTGGGTTGGGTTCCTCTCCAACGCCTCCTAGGCAGGACACCCCATCTCTGAGATTCCGTTTCCTCTACTGGAAACACAAGGAGCATGATAGTCAGCTACTACACAGGGTGTGTGTGTGCACACGGATAGGGAGTGCCTGTCCCAGGGCCTGGTCATGGCAGGCATTCACACCATGGCAGCTCCCGGCCCCTCTTACTCTTACCCTGGGGCAGAGCCTTACTCCAACCTCCTTTCTAGCACTAGAGCACCCAGGCTGATCCTCAGGTAGCAGTGGAGCTCTCCAGGCCCCACTAGGCTGGAAATGCCCGCTCTAGCAGCTGTCCTGTGGTTCTCGGCGCACGGAGGGTAAGGGTGCAGCAGAGGCCAGCTTTTCTGCCTTATTCCTGGAAGTCATCAATCTATGCCCTTCACCCTCCTCCCCTTTTCTTCATTTTTTTCCTCCTGGATAATGAGGCCTCCAGAGACTGGTGGAGGTCTGAACCTTGTTATGGCTCTCTCGGTAGGCCGGCATCAATAAAGGCAGGCAGATTGGGTGGGGGCTGGGGCGGGCGGGCAGAGGGTGGGCGACTAAGGGGGTGGGCGGCTTGCAGGCTTTCAAATCCCTGGATTTATTTCAGAGTGAATTATAACTGAACTCTTTAGAGCCCCAGGCTCACAGAGGGAAGGGTGGGAATTCTCTCAAGGGGTGGAAAAGACCTTAAGAGAGAGTTGGGCTGGGCCAAGAAGGCTGGGGTGACAGGGAGGTCTCCTGTGTTCGCTCTGTGTCTGGGTAACACTCACCTGCTTTGGGGCTTGGAGGATGTGGGAGGAGCTGCCAACCACAAGCCCTGGCTGGGAGGTCTAGCTGTACTGCCCATGTGACCCTGCCCACCCCTCCCCTTGTGACCTTTGGTTTCTCTCTCTCTGTACAAGCAGGGCCTTGGATTTGGGGATCTCTGGCTGACATGAGGATGCGAATGAGGTGTTCAGCACATCTGTGCACACTGGGGCACTCTGGAGGGATCCCTGCAGGGACTCCGGCTGAGAAATGGGGAAAGGCACTCTGAGGTGGAAGAAACAGATGAAGGAGCCTGAGCTTAGGGCAGGACTTCCTCTACATGTGCAGAGAAAAAGAGGATGGAGATGGACAGGGGAAGAGCGGCCAGAAAGAGCCAGAACAATATGAATGCAATAGGAGAGGGTGGAGAGAAGAAAAGAGTGAAAATGTAGAGGAGAGTAAAAGGAAATGAAATCAGAACAAAAAGATGAGGCAGAATAGAGTGGAGTAGAAGAGAAAGAGGAAAGGGAATGGAGGGGAGGTGAAGGCCAGGGTTTACAGGGGAGCAGAGGGGTCTGGCCAAGTCCACACACCCAGAGCGCTGAGTAAGCCCTCGAAACCATGCCCTCAGCTCGTTTGAGAAACAGTACACCCCATATCAGGTTCTGCCCAGCTATCCTGGGCTTGATCTTCAGCAGGCAAGCAGACAGCAGTTCCTAGCACCCCAGGCAGAAAGGCTGGTGAAGAGAAATGCAGCAAGCTGAGCCTCACCTGTCCCCCCACCTCCTTCTCTCACTTCTCCAAGGTAAGGAACCAGTGTCCAGAGCAATCCATGGGGCTCGAGAACCCTGCTGTCCTGCAGGACAAGAGTGGAGTTCCACTTCAGTTCTGGGGACCCTGATGATGAGGTGTCACAAGGGAAAGTGGGAACAACCAACTGCAAAGTCCAGTACACCTGCATTCACAAAACCTGCACTGTCAACAAGGCCTCCACAGTCCTCTGGCCAGGAGCACCGGAGCCTGGTACATGGCGTCTGGACTCAGGCTTGGGTTCAAGCACTCACTCTGGGTTCTTCACACACTTCAGCGGTCTCAGCGTCTGGGTGTGCAGACAGTGACCAACCACTTCCTCCCTGCCAGCACCCTTAGAGGCTTAAACGTCTGGTGTGCAAAGCCCCAGGTAAATGCTCCGTAAACAATAGGTGTGACTATGCCCTATGATTAATACCGCATATTGATTGCTTTCCCCCAACAGGTAAGGCATGAAGAAAGATCCCTAGAACCAACGCTACACAAAGGGCATGCTATATGGAGGCCACTAGGGAAACCAAACAGCGCCATCCTTACGCGTGTGCACTTTACATCAGACCAATGGCACACTGCGACCTGGCTCTACGGCCCCTACCTATGTGTTCTTGAGGCCTCAATTTCGTCACCTGTACACTAGATACATTAGGACTCTTATTCCTACTCTTTAATCAGAACTCAACGTACAATAAATAAAAGTCACTCAGTACAGGACCTGATGAGAAATATGAAATAATTACAGAGCAGATAAAGGATTCTGAGCAAGTTGGCACCCTCATATGTGGATGTGATGATTAAGTGATACAGTATGTGCAGAGGCATGAGTTCTGGGTGGGCACATGGTAAGTGCTCTACGATGGCATTTCCTCCTTGTCAGCTGCAGGTGGTCACTCACCTCCACTCGTGTAGGGTTCAGCCAGTGGGGGATGTCACGTACAGTCACGTTGATGGGCAGGATGATGGACTCGCTGTTGTGGTCCAGGCACGAGGTGGCACACTCTGACCCTGAAGGGAAGCAGAGCATAAGATGACAACTTAGCCTCTGTCTCCCAGTGGCTGTGAGCTGCCTTCCCACAGAGTAGGCATTGCTGCTCCCTTGTCCCTAGGAGAATTGGCAGTCCCAACCTCAGGGCGGTGGCAAGGAGAGAACTCCCTGGGCAGGGCCACCTCTGGTCTCCCTGACTCCATCCACTTGTCCCTAGTCCAGCTGGCAGCTCCCTAGTTGGCCCTGAGCCTAGTTGGATCATGTTCTTCCTCTGCTCGGAAACTTTTCCAGTGGTGCCCGCATCCAGGACAAAGTCCAGTCCACTTTGCTGGTCCTTCAGTGCCTCTAATGATCCAGTCAGTCTTCTCTCCACTACGCACCTTCTTGACTTGGTTGAGCCCATGGCACTGAACTACACTTGGGCTTCTGTATGAACCCCAGACTTACCCACCTCTGCTTCTGTTCTGATTCACCTCTTAGAATATCCCCCAAGCCTGCCTTATGGGGACCAAACCCTTCCTGTTCTTCAAGGCCTGGTTCAATGGCTCCATGATGCCCACCCTGATTTCTCCATCTTTGCATGACTACTGCATTAGACAACTCTCTCTGTTGAGCACTGACAAGTCTCCCCCAGTGTTGGCCTTCTCCCCATGCCTCCTCTCCATGGGCAGCGTGGCTGGGGTGGGGGTGGCTGACTCATCTCAGAGCCTCGTCCTGCACCTGACACCTGGGAGTGCTCAGTGGGCATCTGCCAAGTGACAGATGAGGACCTAAATGCCACACCAGCTCCTCAATCCCCATGATTCTCATTCCACTGAGCTTTCACCCCTGTCCCCTCTTGTGCCTTCTGGACCCTTCCCATTCCTATTCAACTCACATATTACCAATGACCCTCTAAACCTGAGTGCAAGTACCACTTGCCAAGAGAAGGCCTCCATGGCTTCCTGACAGGCCAGCCCCCACAGGCACCCATCATAGCATTTGTCACATTGTCATTTCTCGTTTGTTCGATAATTGTTCTATCAATGGCTCTCTTCCCTGATGGACTGTAACTCCATGGGGTCGGGCCTGTCTGTGTTCCCCATTCTGTGCTCAGAGCCTGAAATGAGCGAAAAGCCTAATGAAGTGAGCGAGGGCATCAGTGGGCGAGGACAGGGGTGAATGAAGGGCTGGAGGAGTGATGGACAGATGTTCAGGAATCTCATGAAGAAGTGTGTGCACACGTGGATGTGCAAGTGGGCATTTGATGGACAGCAAGGATAAAGGATTAAAAACTGAATCAGGTAATGAGTCAATGGAGGATGGATGATTAAGAGGGCCAGGTTTAGTACACGGAAGTGCCAGATCCAAGGACTTCTGGATGAAGACAGTTGACCTTCAGGCTATGGGTTGGCAAGTTGACTTCAATTTGGCTCATTCTTTCTCCACCCAGACCTCACACGTTCATCTCCTGAAAATAAAGCCCATTCCACTGGAAGTCCCCAATACTCCAAAAAAAGTACTTATGCATGTGGACAAGCACCGTACTGTTGGAATCTGACCAGACCCTGAGGAGGTCACGTCTCTGCCCTAGTACCCAAACCCCGCTCTGAACAGTAAACAATCACTGGGAATGAGCCGACTCATTTCTCCAAATGTCCTCTTTTACTAGCCATTCTATACATCTCCTACATATATATA